>QLOU01001655.1:0-33093 GCA_003313715.1 Russula abietina
AGCGAGGCGTCCGAGGCGTCCGAGTCCGTCGTTTACTGTACCTGTCCTTTCATTACATCCGTTTTCACGCCGCCCAGCAGCAGCTCCTCGTACATACTCGGTTCCTCTCTTGTAATTACACCCACCTACCGCTCCCTTCAATCAATAGTCAGCGATCCTTCGCAGACGAACCAAGCTCACACCAACAGCAAGCGCTTCACAACCAACAAGACGACAAAGGATCACCTCCATCTCACAGCAGCAGCAAGTTCACAACCAGTGGGCCTGTCATGACCACCAGTTACATAGATCGCTGTAGCGAGCGCGAGAGCCCTACCCTCCCGCGCAGCTTACCTCTCCGGCTGGATCCACAGGCTTCGTCCGACCGACGGCGCTCTGCGCCTGCCCCCTGCACCTAGCAAACCTCACGCAGCACATCTCCCGATACATAGCACAAACGCAACTGCATTATGAGCTCCTCGCACTAGCTACTAATTCACTACTCGACTCGCTCCCAGGCGACAAGATCGGTTCTTGGAGAGCGTCCGCGAGCTCAGAGAACATCACCCCTGCGCATTTCTCGAGTCAGTTATAAACGAGACATGGGTGATGCCAAAGCTGACCAAAGGTTAGTACTTTGTACTCCGTAGCATTTTCTGCCCGATGCCACAGATAACTATTGGTCAATTCTAAAGTAAGCGTGATCCGCAGGAGACGTCGCATGACACCTACTCGTATTCAAGGTTTCCCAATTCAAAAACTTTGACCGCGTCTTTTCCAGAAATACAGTCTCCAGCAGCATGATTGCAAGGGAGTGGGTGATCGTTACATACACGGGCCATAACAACATCTTGGTAGAAGGTAACGACGCCGCATTATAAGTTAGGAGGGTCGGAGCTATTATTATTAGACCCACAAGTGTTAGGCCACACGGCGTTGGAGTTCGTTGTTCCTAGCACAGAGTCAACGCGCTCTTTCAGCGCCGAATTGTTCTTCAAAGTGTCCTCCCAGTATGGAGCAGCCTGAGCCGCTGCGACCAAACTATCTGCGCGAGGACACTTGTAGCTTGCTGCAAGAGAATCTATCTCTCTAAGCATACAGTCAGGTCCCATGCCTTCGTGGAGATACAAAACGACTCGCTGAGGTTGCGCATCAGCCTGCCACGGGCACCTGGCGGTTGAGTCCGCGAGGACGCTGCTGGCAACATGCTGCGTGCGGTCTACGTACGTTGTACGTACACTGATCTCGCTGGGGTCGACCGAGCGTAAACATTCAAGGCGACCGGGATACAGTTCCCAAAGGTCCTGGCGGACGCGTCATTTCATGAATAAGTCCGTAGTCTCACTAAACGTCTTGTGTGACGTGTGGCAGACGCATTTCAGCTCTGCAGCGCGGCCTTAGTCACATAATTCCATGAGATTCTTTATGATGGCCTACGATGAAAAACTTTAGAGTATTGTAGTACTAGTACCTAGGCAGTAAAACAAGTAGCCCAGCTGCGTCCATGCACGAAATTAGAGAGATTAAGAATGGTTCCACGTTTACCGAAAACCCAAATAGTATTTGGACGGTGAAGACAGTCCCTATGTACTGATGGGATCCACATTAATAATTCACCTTTACTTCCACATATCCATCCCTCGTCGTTGATCGTAGAGCGATCAGTCAAGTCAACGTCATCTGTAGCTTCTGTGTTCTCTATTGTAACAATTGACATTCGAACCATCGAATCTCTTGAACCTGATACGATGTGCTGGCCATCCGGTGAGAACATCACAGACTCGACAGAACCGGTGTGCCATGTGAAAGGGCCTGCGGATGTCTCTCCCGTCGTGGTGCTCCACACACGAATTGTTTGATCAGAAGAACCTGAGACGATGTGCTGACCATCTGGCGAGAATGCCACAGACAAGACCCAATCGGTGTGTCCTGTTAAAGGGCGTGCAGCTGTCTCTCCCACCGTGGCATTCCACACACGAATTGTGTGATCAGAAGAGCCTGAGACGATGTGCTGGCCATCTGGAGAGAATGCCACAGACAAGACCAAACTGGTGTGTCCTGTGAAAGGACCTGCGGCTGTCTTTCCCGTCGTGGCATTCCACACACGAATTGTTTGATCAGAAGAACCTGAGACGATATGCTGGCCATCTGGAGAGAATGCCACAGACAAGACCGAATCCGTGTGTCCAGTGAAAGGGCCTGCAACTGTCTCTCCTGTCGTGGCATTCCACACGCGAATTGTTCCATCATAAGAACCTGAGCCGATGTGCTGGCCATCTGGCGAAAATGCCACAGAGCTGACCAGACCGGTGTGTCCTGTGAAAGGGCGCGCGGCTGTCTCTCCCATCGAGGTATTCCACACACGAATTGTTTCGTCATTTGAACCGGAGACGATGTACTGGCCATCTGGAGAGAATGCCACAGACCTGACTGAACGGGTGTGTCCTGTGAAAGGGCCTGCGGCTGACTCTCCCGTCGTGGCATTCCACACACGAATTGTATCATCATCCGAACCTGAGACGATGTGCTGGCCATCTGGCGAGAGTGAAATGCATAGGACAGGTCCGAAGCTTGGAATAACCATCTCCAACGATGACCAATGAAACAATTGTCCCCGTTCCACGTGTAGGGTTCCAGAAAATGAGGTCGAATAATGCGTGGAGACAAGAGAGCAACCCGGAGAAAATGGTAGAGCCGAAAGATAGATATGTGGCGCACTTTTCGCCATCGCCATCCCGAAATGCCGTACAAATACAGCGGCATCACTGACAAATGACCTCAATTCCTCAAGCTCTCTCCGGGAATGCTATTGTGAACATAGTAATTAGTTACTGGCAATTCTTCAACAGGCGAGAAGTTATACTCACCCCCTGACTAGACGACAACCATATATTAAGAGTTGCGAATGCTGATCGCGCAAGACCTATATTTTTGGTCAAGCTAAGCGCCTCCAGCCAAAACAGTAATTTTTCCATGAACAGTCTTTCAACTTTTCGGAACAGATCCCCCTTGAAATCGGCGTGTTTCAAATGATCGTCCCAGAAACGACAGGCATACAATAGAGCAGGTGGAATGTGGTGATTGACGCGGGTGCTAAGGTCTTCGACGTCATCGTTCGCGAGATACGATGTTTCTAGTTTGCACATGTTGAATTTGAGGCCATCCAGGGGATCGAGTAGTAGATTGAGACAGGAGTGGGCCAATTCGTGATGGACATCACGAACGCGAACATAAAAGTCGCCGCTCTTGTCTTCATTCATGAGGAAATCACGGAATGATGTATGGAGAGGAGTGATGGGAAGACTGCTGTCCGATGAACTGACGTTGCTTAACAATGACCCAAGGCGACGAAGTAATCCGGTAACGGCGGTATCGCTACGCTCGTTGTAAGGGGCGTGTTGTCGTAGAGTAATGAGTGAGCGGATAGAGAGTGATTCGATTGAAGTAATTAGTAGCCCAACAACAGAGCGGAACAGATCCCGTGCTTCTTGGCCTTTGAAGTACCCTTCCAGGACTTCTTTATACAGCTCGTACAACAGGTCTTGTCCGCCGCGACTTGTACTGGGCTTCAGAAGATGTTTCATACACGTTTCCTCACTATAATCAAAGTACTCTGGAGGATCTAGGACCAGATGACTTGCCACTGCCGCCCACTGGAATAATCCCTCCGACTTCACTGCCAGCGCTTCGACGTAATCACCCAACTTATCTGAACGGAGTTTACCCCGAAGAAAGGTGAGAATGTCTTTATGCGTCGCAGCAGCCAGCTCGGGATCGTCCATGTATCTGACCTTGATTGATGGCGCTCTAGTAAGGGCAGATACGATAGCGTGCTCCGGTCTCGAGGTGATGACCACGCGGAAGTTCGATGGAAGTCTCTTGAGGTTCTCTGCGAGAAATGTGTGTAAACCTTTTCCGCCAGTTGTGTCCCCACTCTCGTCGAGGGCATCGATCACGACAAGGATAGGGCCAACGATGAGCAGGTCCTGAAGTGGTTCCAAAATGAGGGATTCAAACAGGGTGTGATAGTTACGAGTTCCGACTCGAAGAGCAGTGTTGTCCTTTACGACCTGTCCAAGTGCGATTTTAAACGAAGGATAGCGGTCGGCAAGGTCGCGGGCAAGAGTCGTAAACAGGTGATAAGCCATACGAACAGATTGTTCCTTCCGAAGGAAGATAAAGGATGATGTAAGGCGGTTCATTTTGTGGAAGAGTCGTGCGATCTCATGCGCGATCGATGACTTTCCCGTTCCTGCTTGTCCGAAAAGAACGAGACCACGTTCCGAGGCCGGGTTGTTCACCCAATTGATGATGAACTCCAGGAATGCCACGCGTGTCCCCATAAGACAGCCCTTGTCTGGACTAAATCGTGAATTGATTCCGTATGGGATTTCTCTGATCTTTGCACCGAGTTCTAAAGGAACCATTAGATCGTCACCCAGAAGCCATGAAAGACTACCTACCGGCGTCTGACAATTGGCTTGACAGGTACCGAAGCTGAGTGGATATTTTTGCCACGTTGTCCAGAATTTGGAACGCAGTGATCTCTGTGGAGATGGTAGCCTGGTCCAAGAAGGCCTTTCGACGATTGATAAGGACATCTGACAGGTCCTTGACCTTTTTCTCTGGTCCGCCGTCTAGATTCTTCAACGTACGCTTCCCTGAAAATAGTATGTTTACAAAAGCCAATAAAGCAGTTGGAGACGGCGTACAGAATTTAGAGTTCTTTGCGTATGATTGAATGAAGTCGCAGCAACTACAGACATCCTGCAGCATGAGAGTAAGGATCCGAGCCTGTTCGGATTGCGGCTTGATGGATTTCAATGTGTCTTCATGATGTGTAAAATCAAACGCGTCATGCATGGCTTGGAGCAGGGATTGGACGTTGTCGTCACGTTGATACTGTTCCAGCAGCGTCTAACATCAGATGAATTTCATAGCGTCAGGATCATCTCGTTCGGAGAATGTGACAAATTGACGTGCCTTGGGGATTGCTAGAAGTAAACCGTGCGCCATCTTTGCAAATGGGGATAGCTGGGCGTGGAAGTTGGCTGACTTAGCTTAACCGAGGATATCAAAAGGGTGTAACACGCACTTCTGCAATTGGGCCCAATGTATCCATCACCCACTTCATCCTCCCGACGGCCGTTTCCCATGTATTCGATCCGTCAGTTGAGACAATCCGCTTCATGACTTTATCGGCCTGATGGAGAGCAACACGAAGGTTCTTGGTACTAGTACTAGGCACCGGCAACGTCTCTTCCCGGGTCTGTGGCATAATATTACCAGTTTCGACGGGTTGGTGATGTGGTAGGGGTGAAAATGGTTCAGGGATGGGGAAGTGAATGGGTTCCGGTATAGTAGCTTCTTCGGTAGGAGATTCGACATCTTCAATTGGTATACTTGGGAGGGTCTTGTACAGGTTCTGAGGTGTAATGTTGACTGTTATGTATAACGTGACCGGCTGCGTCGACCACGCAGATTCCCGAACGTCATTCTTGAGAACGTATGGGATATCTGCACGCGAGATGTTCAATTGAAGGAGTGAAGTGAATTCTCAACAAAACGAACCACTTTGAGAAACGAGGGGTATCTGCATTTCATGTGTGCCTATTAGGATGTCGGGATGTGCAGATCGCTTCGCATAAAGGCAAAGTGTGAGGTGTGTTGACCGTTGTACAAGGCTGAACGGAACTTTGAGTAATAAGCTGGAGAGAGATGGGAAAGACGTACAGAGGATCCAGGTTCTGATTCCACTTTGCCATCCGTCCCTCAACATGAACGTCTGCGGTCTTTGCAGTTGTCTCACGGTTGGATACAGTAACGTAGAGCTTCCTCTTGAGAAAAGGATTTTTCTTGATAGTTGGTACATTATCTGCTCGAACGACTAAGGAAAAATATCGAGGGATGAAGAAATAGGGATAAGGAAGAAGCACGAACCTGTCACCTCAACGCGTTGCTCTGATGGTCTTCGGTGTGATTCGGCGATTTGAGCACTGTTCGAGGGCAGTTCTTAAGCAATATCACTGCACAAAAGAAGGAATTGACGTACCTTCGTCCTCTGCTTCGCGATACCGAGGGACCTGAGCTGGAGTAATGAGTCAGTATTAGAAAAGTCGTTAATCACAGGCCATACAGTAGCACACGCGCATTCAGGAACGTTTGGTTGAACTCCACATCTTGTTGAGCATGTTGAGTAGGCATTCTACTAGTTGTATACTGGAGGAGATAGAGCGACGGCTCGACCGTCTACTTACAAGTGTCGGAGTGGACAAACACAAGATCGGAGAACGCCGAGCGCTGGAGTCCAAGGACTCCTGTTACTACCCTCATTGTGAAACCGCTATTTCATTCCATGCCTATTAACTTATCATCTGATCCTTTTAGGTGTGTAATAGGAGGCCGTTTTCGCCGCTGCGTGAGTACCGCCCAGCTGTGGCGCACGCCCACTGGCCCAAATGCACAACCTAGGCTCCTTACGATATGTTTCTTTACTTATTACCTCGCAGCGCTTTCGAACATGTACATGTAACTAGTGTACATGTAATATGTTACTAGCCCATTATACACCGACTGAGCGCTCTTGTACAGCGCTACTTTATCGCCTTAATCGCTGCGCTTCAACACTACCGACAGTAGTGATATCCGGATCAAACGCTTCGAGTTGTGCCAACGAGATAATTTGCTACGATAAGCAGCGAAATATGCTGATAGATACAGTACACTCAAGAAGGACGTTCCCATTCCCAACCTTCTGCGGCCCACTCCGGCATCTCCGTCTCGAATACACCAAGACTAGTCGTATACCGTAACGCATGTAAAAATATATACAGCCTCTCCG
This sequence comes from Russula abietina, assembly GCA_003313715.1. NCBI lineage: Eukaryota > Fungi > Basidiomycota > Agaricomycetes > Russulales > Russulaceae > Russula > Russula abietina. Next base: position 6,821 of record QLOU01001655.1, read on the forward strand.
GAGGCGAATCCGGATGCAGCGGTAGATAGCACTCCCCGAAGTACAACGCGCCGTCGTTCTCCTCCCGCACCGCGATCTGCGCCGCCGACTGTTTCGCGCGCCCGCTCTCCGTCGACGCGTCGGGGAGAGGTGCCACGCGCAAGAGCGGGTTCTCTGCGCGCTGTGACTCTGAGGCGGGATCCAGGATCCTGAGTGCCTCTTCCTCGGTGAGCAGAGAAACTGCGGCGGCGGTAGGGCTCTCGGCTTCGGTCCCTGTCCAGGTTAGTCCACCTCGTTTGCGTCGATTTTGGGGAGGTAGCTTTTGTTGGGGCATACCCTTCGGATGTAACCGGTTCTTTGCCTTGAAAACGACATCGCGCCACCGCGACCAATCTTCGTTCTCGTCCTTTCCGAAAAGATAATGAGTTTTAAAAATCAAGGGTCCATTTCTGATGCCTACCTTCATGTTGCGTAGGCGGGTGATCACCCCAACTGCCTCGACAGAAAGCGGTACTGGTGATCCCATACCGATATCCTTCCCAGTTTCACGTGGGAGTGGTTGTGACGAGGACGGAGTTGAGGTGCCAGTCGTAGGCGGCGTTGAATCTGCTGTGTCGGTCCCGAATAGATGCGCAGGTGCAACTGGCGGGGCGCGTTCGTTTGATGGCGTCGTGTCAATACCTCCCTTCCCTAGGTTTGGTCCCTGAGCATACAATCAGATCTGAAGTGTGTTAAGAATAACGGACCGGAACCTGCCCAAATCTTTGTCTCCGAGTAAACGGGGTCATTCGCAATTGAGTGGCCAAAGATATTGGAGATGGACGCGGATTTGATGAGCTGGAAAGATACGGTTAGCCAAATGCAGAATTGGAATACGAGTCGAGGGAGTCGAGGACGTACAACGACCGGTCAAAGGGCGACCTGCAAAGTCAAGTTGGCCTCCCTTCCAATACTGAGACGATGGTTACGTACAGTGAAGTACGCTCGTGTTCGTGTTTCTATCATAGTGCAATCGCCTGAAGACAGTCTTGGCCGGCTTGGCAAGTCGGTGTTCGGTCAATCGAGTTTAGAACGGACGTAATATAACGCACTTTGCCTTTCAGATGAACAATATTCAATCCCATCTGACGATCGACCGTGAGTAGAGGCTGGTCTACCACAAGCTCTTCCGCCGGAAACTCGCCTGAGCAGCGTGCTATGTACTCCTTCTTGATCTGTCCTTGCACAAACTCTTGTGAGAGGACGTGCGCACGGGGCGAGGAGAGACCAATGATCATCAGCCCCGAGGTCAGGCGATCCAGTCGATTCACGGCTAAGTACCCAAGTCAAAGTCAGCGCGGGTCCAGGAGGGCCATTAGAAGTAAACTGTTCTCACTGTAAACTTTCGGGTACCCAAATTCCCGCTGGAGGATCTCCACGAGAGAAAGATAAAAATAACGCCCTGTTGCGTGAACAGGCTGAAAAGCAAAGACATTCAGATCAACCTTCGGAGCTCGGTACTGTATACGCACGATGCTACCCGGCTTGTCAATCACAATGAAATCACGTTCTCGGTCCTCGTGAAGTATCTTGACGGGTTTAGACGTGACCGGCGGCTCGTGACGATGAACGATATTTTCGATGCGATCCCCATTCCGCACTATCGTGTCAGGCTTGGCGATCTTGCTGTTGATAGTAGTGACCCCAGACTCAAGCGCGTATCTCTACAAAAAAACGGAACCAACAACACCACACGCGCACAAACGCCGCCTCTCCTCCGTCAGCCGACATATTAAAAAAGGGAAAAATGAACGAAATAAAATAAAAAACCACACATAATACTCAATCGAGTGATCCCTAAATTCAGTAGACACAATCTCAAGTATCTCCCGGTTGAGCCAACGACCTTTGGCCATCGTCGTATAAGGATACCAATACGGGGCAATCTTGCGTAGGCCGGGACGCGCGGATGCAGGCGCTGGTGCAGGTGCGGACACGGCATCTGGGGCCATGGCGGCGAGGAGCATGCGACGAAAGACGTGTTTGAACTGGTCCGGAAGTGGGACGAGGATGAGCGGGAGATGGACTTTGTTCGTGTGGAAGGGAAAGGTTGGTAATGGTGGTGCCAGTTTTGCGTTCAAAACCAGAGGGCGTAGCTTGGATGAGAAGTGTCTTAGATGCACCACCAGCGTCTTACGGTTCGTCGTCCTCCACAAGGGCGTGTATTCGCCTGTATTGATCACGGGCCGTTTCTACCGCCTCCGTTCCAAACTATTACAAACAAACTCCTCAACGCCGCAACCGACAGCGACCGGACTCAGACCTCAGCGTCACTCACTTCTTCAGGCAGTTCCTCGATCTCGATGACCTCAACGTGCCCATCTTCGGACAACGTATACGGTACGCGGAAATTCAACACAGATTACCCAGCTACAGTATGTTCGTTGAGATTATAAGCTCCTTCGCACGGGCATCTCCAGGCATGATGATGCATCTAAAACCCAGTGAACTACAAAGAAACCCCAGAATGTTTATATCACACCGGCACCCAGTCTTGATGGATATACACATCCGTACCTGGAGTTGGTAACACTATCTTCAAAAGCTACGGAACCCCGTTTCCTAGTTTGGTGAAAATGGTAATGGTGGTGGTGGTGACAACGATGATGGTGGGGATGAGGATGAGGATGAAGAGGACGAGACAGCAGAGCTGTTCCGGGAGCTCGAGAAGATAAAGCGCGAGCGAGCCGCGGAAAAGGAACGTGTCGAACAGGCGGAAGCTGCGGTCACCGAGGCGGAGCGTGAAGCACAAATAGCGACCGCGAACCCTTTGCTCAATCTTGCCGCCGCACTCGGCAACGCTCCGGGTATCAATACGACCGCGCCCGGTACCTTTGCCGTGAAGCGTCGGTGAGATGATGGTGCGTTACTATCAATGTGTGGTCAACCTTTCATAGACTTGAATGAACGACCTCTCATTTCCTTGCAGACCTCATTTTCAAAACCAGGCAGCAAATGGCGAGGATAGGAGGGTCGGTTTGTCAATGACCTTCTTCGGACGGAATTCCATAAGTGAGCTTTCATCATTTGTCGTCCATTCGTGGCTCATTACCTTTTGGCGCTTTTGCGTAGAAAATTCATGTCACGCTCCATCAAGTAGCATTTGGTACTCATCTGTATTCGTGTATATCAATCACCCCATTTACTTCAGCATTTACCGCGCGTTTCTCTTCCTCCGTTGATCTACGCACTTGCTTATTTCAGCGAGTGTCGCCTTTTGTCTATGCAGGGTTCCCTCTGATCTCCCGAATTTTCTGCATAAATGACGATAACAAGATATCCTCATCGACATTGCGTCAGCCTGCGTAGGATTATGTGATCTTGCTTAGCCTCCGGTCAAGGAAGGCTGCGTTCTCTGCTTCATCGGTACCACTACGAGGAAACAATATCCTGCACGTGGACTGGTACGGATGAATACAGTAGAATACGAAACGCCACATGTCTTTTTACAGAACGCGTTGATCACATTGAAAACACGGAAGCGAGTTTCTCAAGGCACCGGTCTAGCTGTAAGGTTCCATCGATACTTTTCGTTCCGTCCGGTGGATGTCGACGTCAGGCCCGTTCGAGGACAGGAACCGATAGTACACGTGGATGAGTTTAACGCCGGATGGATATCAAATATAAAAAGGGCTACTATCTTCTTCAGCAAGCAAGCAACGGAGCAAGCTAACTATCTCTCCTGCTTGTTGCATACACAACTACAGTTATGGTGACCGCGTTCGAAATCCCCAAATCCCCCTCTTCCCAGCTAAAGACGGTCCTCGACTACCTAGACCTCGTCAAAGCCCTCAACCTGGACGAACTCGAGAAACTATTCACGGACGATTTCGTCCAGTCTACGTTCCCGTCCTCGCTCAACGTCCCTCCGAGGACGAAACAGGAAGACCTCGAGTTCCTTCGGGGCCTATCCGAACAGCCGGAAGGAAGACACCTTCAGGTACGTTCATCGCTCGCTTTTTTGTCGCTTCCCAGCCGACCGCTTCGGGTGGGGCGATGCGAGGATGAAACAGAAATGACTGACTGACTTGACGTCTCTTCTGTTCGGTTGCTGCTACAGATGACGATCTATGACACCGTAGAGTCCCCAGGAAAGGCCTGGATTCACGTGAGCATAGACTCCCCTTGTGTGGACACCGGCAATTATATACAAAGCCTTACCTGTTTTTTTTCCTGAAAAAAAAGCTCCTTACGCATATAGAATTTCCGGATGGAAAGACATCCGATATCGAATGTGTTTACCTGTTTACGCTCGTTGAGCATTCCTCGACTTGTCACAAGATTAAGTCTATCAGCGATTTTGTGGATAGCGTCGGGTTCGCTCGTATGTGTGCAGGCGAGCAGTGAGTTGCTGTCCTATTGCATTCCTATGGCATAAACTAAACATATTCTCAATGCGGTTCCCGGGTAGAAGAAGTATGTGACTGGGATTTCAAGTCAAGAGTGTGAAGGTTCCGTGTTCCGTGGATGAATATCGATTGAATGAAGCCTGTGTGCTCTCTGGACGAAGCTGAACAAAAGGCTTCATACTTCAGCTCGGCTCCGTCAGCTCGGCCGATACAATACTGTAATCCCCGTACGACTGTAACCAACTTGTACTGGGTAAGTTATCATCCACGCACGCGGCACACAATTTCGAAAGATGTGAAATGCTCTTGTCATCTCGTATTTGGGTTTCGATTGGTCAAGGGTTTCGATTGGTCAAGCATGGCTCAAAAATGGTTACCAGCGCCGTCAGTCGTCGTGTGACTCGGACTGCCGCGGCGCGCGCGCGTTTGCCAGAGCAACCGTGACCGTGACCCGGAATCATTCGCGACGGTGACAGGAACCTCGTCGCCGATATCGAGATTACCGTCCACCGCCACCATTAACCTTGAAACTGGAAATACCTTCGGAAGTTCACAGTAACTTGAAAACGCTTGATTACAGACTGTGTCGAAACCAGAACCAGAACCAAAACAACTCGATAGAGTTTTGCAGCGGTGAGAAACAGTCGCCGTCGCCGTCGCCGTCTCAAATTAGAGCGCGCGCTTCTGGATATACTGTACTCTCGGATGCTGGTTAGGAGCGCAGAGTCTGGGCAGGGTTAACGGAGATCATCAACGAGAACAACCCTGCTTCCCCAAGCCGGTCTACTACGCGATGACATTAACCAGGACGGACGGCGTATCATGTGACAGATGATCTACAATGAAAAAACGTACAGTATTGCAGTACTGGTATCTAGGGATTAATACAAGTAGCCCAACTGCGTCCATGCACGAAATTAGAAACATTAAGAGCGGTTCCACGTTTACCAGAAATCCAAATAGTACTTGGGCGGTGAAGGTATTCCCTATGTACTGATGGGATCCACATTAATAGTTCACCTTGACTACCACAAATCCACCCCTCGTCATCAATCATTGCATGATCGGTGAAGTCGACGTCATTTGTAGTTTCTGTCTTCCCTACTGTGAGTTTTGACAGTCGAACTGTCTGATCCAGAGAACCTGAGAGGATATGCTGGCCATCTGGAGAGAATGCCACAGACCAGACCGAACCGGTATGTCCTGTGAAAGGGCCAGCGGCTGTCTCTCCCGTCATGGCATTCCACACACGAAATGTTTTATCAAAAGAACCTGAGACGATATACTGGCCATCTGGCGAGAATGCCACAGACAATACCGAATCCGTGTGTCCTCTGAAAGGGTCCGTGGCTGTCTCTCCCGTCATGGCATTCCATACACGAATTGTTTGATCAGAAGAACTTGAAACGATGTGCTGGCCATCTGGAGAGAATTTCACGGACAAGACCAAACTGGTGTGTCCCGTGAAAAGGCCTGCAGCCGTCTCTCCCGTCGTGGCATTCCACACACGAATTGTATGATCAGAAGAGCCTGAGACGATGTACTGGCCATCTGGCGAGAATGCCACAGACTGGACCGAACCAGTGTGTCCTGTGAAAGGGCCAGCGGCTGTCTCTCCTGTCGTGGCATTCCACACACGAATTGTTTTATCATCTGAACCTGAGACGATGTATTCGCCATCTGGCGAGAATGCCACAGAGCTGACCGAACTCGTGTGTCCTGTGAAAGAGCCTACAGCTGTCTCTCCCGTCATGGCATTCCACACACGAATTGTATGATCGGAAGAACTTGAGATGATGTGCTGGCCATCTGGGGAGAATGCTACAGACAAGACCGAACCGGTGTGTCCTGTGAAAGGGCCTGCGGCTGTCTCTCCCATCATGGCATCCCACACGCGAATTGTTTGATCCTTTGAACCCGAGACGATGTGCTGGCCATCTGGCGAGAATGCTACAGACAAGACCGAACCAGTGTCTCCTGTGAAAGGGCCTGTGGCTGTCTCTCCCGTCATGGCATTCCACACACAAATTGTTTGATCATCGGAACCTGAGACGATGTGCTGGCCATCCGGCGAGAATGCCACCGACAAGACCGAACCGGTGTGTCCTGTGAAAGGGCCTATGGCAGTCTCTCCCGTCGTGGCCTTCCACACACGAATTGCTTGATCATGCGAACCCGAGACGATATACTGGCCATCTGGTGAGAATGCCACAGACAAGACCGAACTGGTGTGTCCTGTGAAAGGGCGTGCAGCTGTCTCTCCCGTCGTGGGATTCCAAACGCGAATTGTTTGATCAAAAGAGCCTGAGACGATGTGCTGGCCATCTGGTGAAAATGCCACAGACCAGACCGAACCGGTGTGTCCTGTGAAAGGGCCAGCGGCTGTCTCTCCCGTCGTGGCATTCCACACACGAATTGTTTGATCATCTGAACCGGAGACGACGTGCTGACCATCTGGCGAGAATGCCACAGACAACACCGAACTCGTGTGTCCTGTGAAAGGGGGTGCAGCTGTCTCTCCCGTCGTGGCATTCCACACGCGAATTGTTTGGTCAGAAGAACCTGAGACGATGTATTGGCCATCTGGAGAGAATGCCACAGACAAGACAGAACTCGTGTGTCCTGTGAAAGAGCCTGCAGCTATCTCTCCCGTCGAGGCATTCCACACACGAATTGTTTGATCAGAAGAACCTGAGATGATGTACTGGCCACTTGGCGAGAATGCTACAGACAAGACCGAACCGGTGTGTCCTGTGAAAGGGCCTACGGCTGACTCTCCCGTCGCGGTATTCCACACACGAATTGTATGATCAGAAGAACATGAGACGAGGTGCTGGCCATCTGGCGAGAGTGAAATGGATAGGACAGGTCCGAAGCTTGGTATCACCATCTCTAATGATGGCCAATGAGACAATTGTCCCCGTTCCACGCGTAGTGTTCCAGAGAATGAGGCCGAATAATGCGTGGAGACAAGAGAACAAGCCGGAGAAAATGGTAGAGCTGAAAGATAGATATGTGGGGTACTTTTTGCCATCGCCATTCCGAAATGCCGTACAAATACAGCCGCGTCATTGACAAATGACTTCAATCCATCAAGCTCTCTCCGGGAATACTATTGTGAACATAGTAATTAGTTACTGGCATTTTTCCATTGGGCGAAAAGTTATACTCACCCCCTGGGTAGACGCCAACCATATATTCAGAGTTGCGAATGCTGATCGCGCAAGACCTATATTTTTCGTCAAGCTAAGCGCCTCCAGCCAAAACAGTAATTTTTCCATAAAGAGCCTTTCAACTTTTCGGAACAGATCCGCCTTGAAATCGGCGTGTTTCAAATGATCGTTCCAGAAACGACAGGCATACAATAGAGCAGGTGGAATGTGGTGATTGACGCGGGTGCTAAGGTCTTCGACGTCATCGTTCGCGAGATACGATGTTTCTAGTTTGCACATGTTGAATTTGAGGCCATCCAGGGGATCGAGTAGTAGATTGAGACAGGAGTGGGCCAATTCGTGGTGGGCATCACGAACGCGAACACAAAACTCGCCGCTCTTGTCTTCATTCATGAGGAAATCACGAAATGAGGTATGGAGAGGAGTGATGGGAAATTTGTTGTCCGATGAACTGACGTTGCTTAACAATGACCCAAGGCGACGAAGTAATCCGGTAACGGCGGTATCGCTACGCTCGTTGTAAGGGGCGTGTTGTCGCAAAGTAATGAGTGAGCGGATAGAGAGTGATTCGATTGAAGTGATTAGTAGCCCAACAACAGAGCGGAACAGATCCCGTGCTTCTCGGCCTTTGAAGTACCCTTCTAGGACTTCTTTATACAGCTCGTACAACAGGTCTTGTCCGCCGCGACTTGTACTGGGCCTCAGAAGATGTTTGATACACGTTTCCTCACTATAATCAAAGTGTTCTGGAGGATCTAGGATCAGTTGACTTGCGACTGCCGCCCACTGGAATAATCCCTCCGACTTCACTGCCAGCGCTTCGACGTAATCACCGAACTTATCTGAACGGAGGTTACCCCGAAGAAAGGTGAGAATGTCTTTGTGTGTCTCGGCAGCCAGCTCGGGATCGTCCATGTATTTGACCTTGACTGATGGCGCTCTAGTAAGCGCAGATAAGATAGCGTGCTCCGGTCTCGAGGTGATGACAACGCGGAAGTTCGAAGGAAGTCTCTCGAGGTTTTCTGCAAGAAAGGTGTGTAAACCTATTCCGCCAGTTGTGTCCCCACTCTCGTCGAGGGCATCGATCACCACAAGGATAGGGCCAACGATGAGTAGGTCATGAAGTGGTTCCAAAATGAGGGATTCAAACAGGGTGTGATAGTCACGAGTTCCGACTCGAAGAGCGGTGCTGTCCTTTACGACCTGTCCGAGTGCGAGTTTAAATGAAGGATAGCGGTCGGCAAGATCGCGGGCAAGAGTCGTAAACAGGTGATAAGCCATACGGAGGGTTTGTTCCTTCCGAAGGAAGATGAAGGATGATGTAAGGCGATTCATTTTATGGAAGAGTCGTGCGATCTCATGCGCGATCGACGACTTTCCCGTTCCTGCTTGTCCTAAAAGAAGGAGAGCACGTTCCGAGGCCGGGTTGTTCACCCAATTAATGATGAAATCCAGGAATGCCACGCGTGTTCCCATAAGACATCCCTTGTTTAGACTAAATCGCGAGTTGATTCCGTAAGGGATTTCTCTGATTTTTGCATCGAGTTCTAATAAAGCCATCAGATCGGTCACCCAGAAGACATGAAAGACTACCCACCGACGTCTGACACTTGGCTTGACAGGTACCGAAGCTGAGTTGACATTTTTGCCACGTTGTCCAGAATTTGGAACGCAGTGATCTCTGTGGAGATGGTAGCCTGGTCCAAGAAGGCCTTTCGGCGATTGATAAGGACATCTGACAGGTCCTTGACCTTTTTCTCTGGTCCGCCGTCAAGATTCTTCAACGTACGCTTCCCTGAAAATAGTATGTTTACAAAAGCCAATAAAGCAGTTGGAGACGGCGTACAGAATTGCGAGTCCTTTGCGTACGATTGAATGAAGTCGCAGCAACTACAGACATCCTGCAGCATGAGAGTAAGGATCCGTGCCTGTTCGGATTGCGGCTTGATGGATTTCAAAGTGTCTTCATGATGTGCAAAATCAAACGCGTCATGCATGGCTTGGAGCAGGGATTGGACGTTGTCGTCACGTTGATACTGTTCCAGCAGCGTCTACCGTCAGATGGATCTCATGAGCGTCTCGTTCGGAAAAAATGTCACAAATAGACGTGCCTTGGGGATTGCTAAAAGTAAACCGTGCGCCATCTTTGCGAATGGGGATAGCTGGGCGTGGAAATTAGCTGACTTGGCTCAACTAAGGACATCAAAAGGGTGTAACGCGCACTTCCGCAATTGGGCCCAATGTATCCATCACCCACTTGATCCTCCCGACGGCTGTTTCCCACGTATTCGATCCGTCAGTTGGGACAACCCGCTTCATGACTTCATCGGCTCCATGGAGAGCAAGACGAGGATTGTTGGTACTAGTACTAGCCACTGGCAGAGTCTGTTGCATAGTATTACCAGTTTCGACGGGTTGGTGATGTGGCATGGCTAAAGATTGTTCGGAGGTGGGGGATTGAATGCGTCCCGGTATAGTAGCTTCTTCGGCAAGAAAACCGTCATCTTTGGTTGGTATACCTGGGGGGCTGTCGTACAAGGTAGGAGGTGTAATGTTGACTGTTATGTACAATGTGACCGGCTGCGTCGAGCGCGCAGCTTCCCCAGCGTTATTCTCGAGAACACAAGGGATATCTGCATGCGAAATGTTCAATTGATGGAACGAACGGGAATTCTCCAAAAAACAAACCAATTTGAGAGGCCAGGGGTATCTGCATCTCATGAGTGCCGATGAGGATGTCGGGATGTGCAGATCGCTTCGCATAAAGGCAAAGGGTGAGACGTGAAGATTGTTGTACAAGGCTGAACGTAACTTTGAGTGATAAACTGGAGAAAAATAGGTAAGACCTACAAAGGATCCAGGTTCTGGTTCCACTTTGCCATCCGTCCCTCAACATGAACGTCTACGGTCTTCGCCGTTGTCTCAGGGTTGGATACAGTAACGTATAGCTTCCTCTTGAGAAAAGGATTCTTCTTGATAGTTGGTACATTATCCGCTCGAACGACTAAGCAAGATATTAATAACTATCGAGGGACCAAGAAATAAGGAACAAGCACGAACCTGTCACCTCAACGCGTTGCTCTGATTGTCTTCGGTGCGATTGGACGATTTGAGGGCTGTTCGAGGGCCGTTCTTAAGCAATATCACTGCACAAAAGAAGGAATTGACGTACCTTCGTCCTCTGCTTTGCGATACCGAGGGACCTGAGCTGGAGTAATGAGTCGGTATTAGAAATGTCGTTAATCACAGGCCATCTAGTAGTACACACGCATTCAGGAACGTTTGATTGAATTTCACATCTTGTTGAGCTTGTTGAGTGGGCATTCTACTAGCTAGGCAAGAGAGTTTAGTGTATAGTGGAGGAGATAGAGCGACGGCTCGAGCGTCTACAAGTGGGCAAGCACGCAATATGCACCCACGGTCCTCGTTCTCGTCTACTGTTAGTTTACAGTTGACAGATGCCGTGGGAGAACGTTTAGCATGTGATCGGAGAGTGCCGAGTACTGGACACGGCATATAGCTCTAAACTAAACTAGAAACCCTTCGAGAAAGCCCCCAACCCGCTGCCTGGAATTGGAACTTCGCGCCGCCCTGGCCCACACTGCTTAATTCGTTGATCGATTGTGTTACTCTATTTAGTTATATTTACAGACGACACTCATGCTAACTTATATATCTCGTCCACTCTCTTTTTTTGTTCTATATAGCGGCAGACTTTCGTAAGCAAAGCGTAAAGATCTAGCATGTATCCAGAACTCGCAGACTCGGAAAGGCAAGGTAGTAGGGTGAAGGTTTGACGTTCCCAACTATCCACTCACCACTATCAATCAAGGGAATGAGGCGATCCCCGGAGCAGGTCACATGGACCTGTTGACCTGCCTCCTGGCGCGCAGTGACGAATGGCTGGAACTGGAAGACGGCCAGCGAGGATGAACGATCGGTGGCATGTGAGTACAATGTAATTCTTTCCAAAGCGGGCAAGACAGAAAGATTTTGATACGGTTCGAGTGCACTTGCGACGCCGTGAGAATTCAAATTATATAATTCTTGTATCCGTAACTCCTTGACACTGGGAAACTGTTCAAGGAGCGTACACCATGGAATATCCATATCCTTCCACGCATCATTGATGACAACCAGTTCCTCCGTGGTTGAAAGCGTTGCAGGAAACATGCTGGTCATTTCCATCATCCAATTGTGGAAAATCGAACCTGACAAAAGCGGTAAACGCAATCTGAAACGTAGAGAGTGGTGGCCGACGCCTTCCGAGGGGGCTAGCAATGAGAGGTCGAAACGATCCCGTCTAACGACAACTTGAACAGCGGGATAATGTTCTCGTACGCCATTAATAAACTGGGGGAGGTGCGGAACCAGAGGCATCGGGTCATTAAGACAGATTTCAACATCCTCGAGGAACGGGGCTTCGCACCCCATCATGAGGATATTCAAGAGTTTGCTTTGGCCACAATAGCGGAATGACGTTAGTTTCGCGAGTGGGAAACTTTCCTTGGGTTCGGTGAGTTGCCTCGCGTGGTCTGTAAAACAGATTATTTTGAGGTCGAGATGGCGAAGGTCAGGTAAGCCTCGCAACTGGGAGAGGAGATGCAATATATCTGGCACTTGGAAACGACTGTCGATATTCAAAGAGAGATCAGTGAGAGCCGTTGCCGAGGATAAAAGTCGGGATGCGGATTTGAGTGAAATAGGGTCCAACTTCAGGGATCGCAGACATAGATACGGATTTGTTCCCTTGAGAAATGTATTGGGCATATCCAGTCCTTGATTACATTTATTACGAAGTGTGAGGCTTTTGAGTGCGGGAAAAGGGCATTTAGTTGCCTTGAAGAATTTGTCAAACTCGGCCGGTTTTAGCGTAAGGTCAATCGCACGAATGCGATGGGGACGTTTAAGTGCGGAAAGCAAGCGACCCATGTCCTTAGCCGTCACGGGTCCATACTTGTTGTATTCGATGGCGATTGGTATAAGGGGGTTAGTTGACATGAGGGTCTTCATATGGGTGCCATTTTTTGGTTTCAAGAGGAGGCACACATCCAAACGGGAGGATGCGAACATGATAGCCCGCCACATTTTGCACACCCGTGAGAGATTGAACCAGAGATATTCCTCCCTCCACCTATCACGGCAGTAGATCAGGTCATAGCTGTCCTGTCGATAGAAATCGAATATCTCTATGAGTAGCTCGTTGGGGAGGTTATTTATCGTCACTTTAGGCAAAGGCTCTGCGTGCGGAGAGGTAGCCTGACTTAAGGAGTTCAGTGGGCGAGTTATAAAAAATTACTAGACGTACTGTTGCCCCTGAGTAAGCTCCATGATATGGCACGACTGAGTCGAGTCAAGGTCAAGCGAAAGAAAGAGAACAAACGGGGACTCCTATCCGGGCCGCCATCCCGCCGCGCGGGTGCGCTGTAATCGCGCTCAACGTACTTTAGCCCATAAACCTAAGCCTGAATATATCTCTATCGGGCAGACTAACCCCTGCAGGCCCCGACTTGTTATGACAAGATCCAGGGATTCCAGGCTCTATATCTGTGGCTCAGCATTTCATGGCATCAGGAAAACCTACTTGTTTGGTCTTCTCGGCAAACAAAAAGCCTGTGGTCGTCCTGATGACTCGGGCTAATAATTTCTATAGCACAGCACCTACACCTCCCACAAGTCTGAACCTCTTCACACCATCCTCGACCCCCCACGGTACTTCATCTTCCCAATGGCTGATTACGATCACAGCCTGCTCCTCGCCTATGCCATCACCTCTCAAGTACGCCCGCGCCGCTCGGACCATACTTTCATCCATACCGGACCACACCTCGTCCAACAGCACAATCGGCGGGCGACCGACAAGCGCGCGCATCAGAAGCACGATGCTTTGTGCACCGGCAGGTAACTCTGCAAAAGGGCGCTGAGCGAAATCTTCCATCGATTCCTCTTCTGCGCCCGGCCTTGTTGTGCCAACATCAACACCGCCCCATGTATGCGGACCAAGTCCACGCAGGACATCCCAGACGCGACCTGCGCGCCATGTACGCTCGGACTCGCTCAGTTCGCCATGTAGTCCGACACCGAGCCCGCGCGGACCTAGCGGGACAAACCCGCCATCGAATCCCGTTGCTATTGCCTCCCACACGTTCATGTTGCGCCCACGGGGCCAGGCATTGTATAGCTCAGGGGAGACAACGCCTATTCGGGCGCGCAGGTGTGTGGTCGCGTGTGTGCGGCGGGGCGCACCGAATAGTGCGAGTGCAGAGGTCGGAGCACGCTGGGTGTAGGACTGGGGGTGCTCACCGGTCAGGATGGATAGAAGAGTAGTTTTTCCAGACCCTGGATCGAGAATCGTAATTTTCCACCAAGGTTCATAGGTGTAGTGGTTAACGTACCGTTCACGCCTTGGAGGTGCCAACGATCCCCTTCACGAATAGTCCAGCTAATATCTTTTAAAACCTATAGCGATTAGCGAACAGTAAACTTCAGAGACATACTGTAAGAGAGGAAATACCATCTCACATGTCGTTCATGATATCGTACGTTGACATTCTGCATGTCGACCAAGATGCCAGATCCTGCACTTGAGTCTCGACTGCGTACCGTAGCCACTGATCGAGCAGCCTCATAAGCATGTAAATTCAACTTCTCTAAGATCGCTGCCTTTTCTCCGGTCGTCACGCGCCCGCCGTGAACTAAAGCGATGTGGGTGATCCACTCTGGTATGGGGTCTTGCAAGCGTAATCCCACAATGATACGTGGATTGTTGGAGGCATGAACTGAATGAAGAAGGGAAAGTAAAGTGGGACGTGTTTTAAAGTCCAGTCCAGCTAGAAAAGGTCTTCATCAATCTAGCCGTAAGGAGAAAGAGAACGACACACACTCAAAGGCTCATCGAGAAGAAGAATCTCTGGCTCCTCTAGGAGGGCCTTAACTATCCTTGCTCGGCGTGTTTGCCCATTACTGAGGGCCACCAGGGGAAGGTCGAGGAGATGTTTGAGCTCCAACTTCTCCATCAACTCTTCGAACCTTCGTGCCCTTTTTTCTATTCGCAAGGTCGCATCCTCTAGCTCGTGATGTGATTTGTCGACGATGAAATGCCGTATAGATTCTCGTACGAGGCCAGATTCTTCGAGAAACATATTCTGGCGTAGAGTGACGCGATCTTCATCACGTACTGCACCATACCGTGCGGTATAGTCGTAGAATGCACCGCCTGATGCACGCAATCGATGCGCAAACGAGACGAGGTATACGGCTTCGTTGATAGGACGAGACATCAATGACAGCGATGGCAGAGGTCCACCGGGTGGAGGGGGGTTGATCCGCATGTTCCCGACAAGGGCCTACGTGTCGTATGTACAGTAAGCGACTGGTATGCTCAGCGGGACATTGAAGAGGTCTAGAACACTGGGGGAAGATATATCAAGTTCTAAATGTCGCGGCTCACCTCGAGCAGTGCCGTCTTCTCGCCAGTACCTGACCCAACAACTGCCCAGCTCTCTCCTTCACGCACGGTCCAATCAACAGCTCGGAAGACAGGCCGAGCGCCGTCCGGGTCACCGAAACGATAAACATTGGCGTTGGGGATGCGTACGATGTAGCTGGAGTGGGACGCGGTAGTGTGTTGCAACCTTAAAAGCCGGGTGACCATTTGGTTACAGTTACAGTACAGTAAAATGCGGACCCATGACCCATCAGCAATTTTAAATTTTGTTTGTAGCGCTGCCAGTGGATGCGATGCCGAATGACTTCAACGACGGATCTCTAGCTCTAATCGGTGAGGAGGACGAAGTAACACCCGACAGATAGCAGAGGTAAAAATGACTCGCTATAACTACTCTTCCACCGATCTCACTCAAGCCAAACCACCTCCATGTCACTTTAATCGACGATCAACAATCTCCTTAATGAACTACTCATCGACAGGACGCCAGGGCGGTCGATGAGACTTGGATTGGTTAAGTTTATACTGGGGCATCCTCGTGTTAACACAAGACTACAGCTGTGTACGTCAATCTCCTTCCCTACCAATTGGTACGACTTCCGCCGAAACCGCGACTTAAACGTCATGACCGCATCCGTGGGGACCATCTTCGTAACTTGAGAGGGACAACCGACAATTCTGCCCTCCTACGTCTTACTGGTGGACTAAGAAAACCAAATTTTCCAAAAATTTCGCCATCCATGGGCAGCCCGCCCTTACGTAATGGTGGGGACCTATTCCGATCCGGTCTGGAGGTAACCGGAAACTCCTGACGATCTCTCCTAATTATCATGGGTATAACCTGCTCACGTCCAGCCACTGTCGAGTCCACTGATAGCCAACAGTAAGTCAAGCAGCGATTCGCCATAGTAGCTCACTAATTTTCCAAGTCAAATTATCTGTCAGGACCAAGATCATGGCCAGGATACAAGGCGGTCGACTAACTTGACTATCAATGACCTCCCCGGCGAGGTGCTATTAGAGATATTCGTTTCCTATCGACAAGGCTTTGGTCCCTACAATTCTCTGTGGAGGAAGAATTATGTATGGTTCAATCTCGCACATGTGTGCAGAAAGTGGCGCACAGTCATGTACGCGTCGCCCTCTCGTCTGGATTTAGGTATTACTGTAGGACTTCGAAGGTTCAGCCGTGTCAAGCCGGTTATACCAGGTCAATTGCCAATTTTCGTCGAATCTAGTGGCGTCCAGTTTCAGCACCTGCGCACCGTTTTTAGTGATCATCGTAATCGCATACGCGAGATCTCCTTCAACGGGACGAGTGCCGACTTTGACAAGTTATTGGAGGTGGCCAATTGCCCCTTTCCTGTACTGGAGAGCCTTGTCCTTAATTATGTCTTCAATCTCGCCTCTGAACGAAGACTCCTCGATACGTTTCTTAGGGGATCGAAACAATCAGATCTCCCTTTACGACGTCTTGCATTTGAAAACGCTCTTCTCGCATCTGTATCCGGATTTTTGTTATCCGCAACGGCTCTCACAGACCTTTCTCTGCGAATAGATACCGTCTTTGGCCCATCCCCGGAAACATCCTTTCTTGCCTGCTTGCAAGGCATGCCTTACCTGCGCAGTCTCAAGCTGACCGTATTCAAACCCTTCCGTCCCCTGTTGCAGCCACCAATTCCAGAAGATATTGTCACATTGCCAACTTTAACATGTTTCCGCTACATTGGCCATACTGCATTCTTGTGCGCTCTCCTGGCTGGGTTTTCAGCCCCATCCCTCTGGGATGTTGACTTTTCCTTCTCTCATGCTGACTCAATTTCATATCCTATCGTGCACCTACCTCGATTTATCACCGAGATAGAGAGACATCATCACACCGCTGAAGTTAACATCGTTGATAACATAAACTCCCCCAATCACGGTTTCAGCTTCTCGTTGCTGACCCACTCGGAATCCACGAGCCACTTCAAGCTGCATTTCAAGTTGCATGATCCCGGTCGTTTACCAGAGTCAATAATCCAAATGAGCAGCACGCTCTCTACAAGGCTTACCGCCATAGAGGAACTCCGGGTCATTTTTGGTGGCCGGTCGGCCGCAAACAAGTTATATGTTGTCCCGTGGCTCAGGGTCTTTCAACATTTCCCAAATGTCAGGGCACTTCGCTTAGAAGGTACAATGTACAACCACATGGCGCATACCCTCCATCAAAGTCATAAAGAGCCAAACGACCTTGTTCTCTTACCCGCATTAGAAGAAATTCGACTCTGCAAGGACTCTCGTTTTACCTATGAGATCTATCGTGTACAACAGTTGTTGGTTTTCCAGCCTTTTGTCTTTACACGCCAACAAGCCGGTCGCCCGGTCAAAGTTCTCTTCGAGCAGTAGCTCAACCTGTCGTGGGTAAAACCCTTGTGGGTCACTCAAATCGGACAAGCAAACGGAATCCATCTATGAGGATACGGGTCGTGGCACTGCGTCGAGTATCATCGATGGTAGCAGGTATGGTTTCGCGGAGGTTGGTTGGATTTTAATATGTTCGATATATAGGGCACATTAACAGTTGGTGTCGGAAACGTCAATCCGAGACTCAGACCTGATATAGGTCATTATACTGCTGCTTCTTGTGGGACCCCGTTCATTCGATGTTAGACGTTACACAGGTTATGAGCTTCTCGCACTTCTCTTTTCAGATGGGTAGCACATAACACAAAGCATGGCAATGGTAAAAATGGGGGGATGTAAACAATGAGAATTAACTCGAAGATTGAAGTGGGAAACCACCAGCCTGAGCTCATGCAATTTCGACGAAATAATATAATGCTTATAATCACGTGCCATGTTGGAGTAGTAATGATAACGTAAATACTTCGGCGTCTCATTGTTCTCTCACTCTTCCAACACTATGGAACCCACTGAGGAGCAGCAGTACGTTTAGTAGCGACTCTCCCTGACTTCTTCACTTATTCTTCACAAGTCAAGGAACCTGTCGGGATACGGAGCTGTCGCCGAACTTGACGATCAATCATCTCCCTGATGAGATGCTATTAGAGATATTCGATTCCTATCGACAATGCATCGATCGATACCATTGGTGGAGGAAAAAGTATGTGTGGCTCAATCTCGCACATGTGTGTAGAAGGTGGCACGGTGTCGTGTTCGCGTCTTCCTCCCGTTTGGACTTGAGTATTATCGTGGGACCTCAAAAACCACGCCATATCAAAACGATCCTGTCGAGTCCTTTGCCGATCTCCGTCGAATACCACTGCTTGTATGGCGACACCACAGATAGCGCCATTTGGCGCATGCGTGCCGCACTCAGACATCGTGATCGCGTACGCGAGATCGTCTTTGGAGGGGCGGGAGTCACCTTCGGAAATTTCATCAGGGCGACCAATTATCACTTTCCCTCATTGGAGAGCCTTTCCACATGGCTACGAACCGGACATCCCAGCCACGTTTCTCAGGGGGCCAGATCAATCTGATCTGCGTCTTCGACGTCTTAGGCTATACGACGTTTCCCTCGCATCAATATCTGGACTTCTGTTGTCCGCAACGACTCTCACCGACCTGTTTATAAACGTTTCTTGCATTTCTTCTGAGGCTTTCGACTCGTCACATGGATCGTTCCTTCTTGAATGTTTGCAAGGCATGCGATGCCTATGCAGTCTCGATCTGACCACACCGAATAATACTCGAGACTCCCAGTCCCAGAATTCAACTCCCAAGGACATTGTCCCGCTAATAAAATTAACACGTTTCCACTATTCCGGCCCCACCATACTCTTGAACAATATCATGTCCGGCCTTTCAGCTCCATCCCTCCAAAATCTTAACTTTGTCCTCTGCAACACATTCCCCCTTTTGTACCTCGGTCGGTTTATCGACGACGTGGGCGATGAATTTCGGTCAGTCAGTGTAACTATGAATTTCAGCTGTTCCCGCCTCTTAACGTCGATCAACTCGGGGGAAATAGACCGCCTCAAACCCAGGACGTCCTTCAAGTTCTACGTGGATTGTTTCCCGGATTCAATCAAGCCCATTAGCAACACGTCCTCTACGAAGCTTGCAATCGCGGAGAAGCTCACCTTATTTTTCCCTGTTTCAGGCGTAACAAACTGGGAGTCTGTTTTTTCGTTGCGCGAATTCCTTCGCCAGTTCCGCAGCGTTAGGATGCTCCGGGTGGATCCATTCATTCGGGAGGTTGCACTTTCTCTCCAGAAAGATGACGGAGAGGACCTCTTACCCCTTCTGGAAGAAATCGAGCTATCTGCAGTCCCAATCACGCAGTCGTCAAAAGGTGACAAGTACTATCAGCGCCGTGCAGCCAAGCGTGCGGACGTAGAGCTGGCAGCTTTCGAGACATTCGTGACTGCGCGCGAACAAACCGGTCGCCCCGTAAAGGTTTACCATCGTGAAATGCCACAGTTCGATTGAAGAGAACTGCGAGTGCGTTTCAGAATCTATGGTCTCAAATACTATGTATGGTTGTATGGTCCATTGAGGAAATACAGCGTTTCTGGGGGGGCGTCCATGGATGGTTTGTACATTTATTACTTTGGAGAGCGGAATTAGTGTAATATGATGGGATTTGGATACTGTACCGTTTGTCGTTTGTTGGTTTCGATAGCCGCAACCCTACGCGATCGAACGGGTGACAGGTTCCCGGTTTCCGATGACTGCCCCCCTTCTTCAGGTTTCCTCCCGGCCCTCGGTAATGTGCAGCCTCCGACATGCACAAACATTCGTATCCGTACTGCCAGAGATGCCGAAATCATCTTCCATGCTGTTCGTATTGGGATGCTTCCTATGGTTACGCAACGTCTTGGGACTGAGGAGCGCAAGGCCTTACGTACTGGCTGCGTCTACGACTGGGAAGAACGAAGCGGAAGTCTTTCCGAGTCTATGGAACAGGGCCTCGAGCACTTTACAGACGGAAGGAGTTGGGGTCCTTCAAGGTACCGTGCGCTTAATGTCCTATGCCACAACGCTCAAGTAATTGTGTGTGATGTCCTGTAGAGCCCAAGATGTGAGCTAATACCTCCTGTCTCCCCGTCTCCGCGCAACTGATTATGGATTTTCGGACGGACACATTTCTTGGCTCTCTTTCCTTCGGACTGATCTTGAGATACTTTAAATATAAGATTATATTTCTATCGTGACGATGATCAATCAAAACAACAACTGCATCTTGATCGCACCACACGCTATACATTATCGCCCTCTCTATGGTCGCAGTGTTACCCCATACACGCACTCGCGAAGTTTCGACTCGAGGAGCCAGAACCGCGGACCCTGTTTCCAATTGCAGCACCACCGAGTATCAATCGAACTCTCAATTCTCTTGGGCATCAGCTGGCCGCTGGTCACGAGTTGCTACCCAATATACTCACTTCCATGCGCTTTGTCTTTCGATCCAAGGCCCACCTCGCGAGGAGTTCCGGCCTCTCCATGATGACCCGAATTGATTCCTCGGTCTCGTCCTTGAACAATTTAAACAATGGCCACCAGTCACCCTGTATACCACGCCTAACCACGGCGAGAGTAATGAGGACCGTGAATGGGGATATCGAAGGCAGTGGCGAAGACGTCCCAGATGACTGCAGGCGGCCCGCATCACAACAATAACTTCCGCAGTCAGCAGGTCCGGAACCGTTTCGAGTCAAAGACGACTATTGTTGAGGGACAGAGGGCGTTGATCGCATGGCCTCAGAGGAAGAGGGAAGCCGCATCAAGGAGGGTAACGCGCTGGAGCAGCTCTGTAAGTCGATGGAATCACAAGCCTTGGCGGACGTCTGATCAAAAAAGTGAAAACCGGACATGCGTTCCTTTGTGAAAAATGGGCGCGCGATGCGGACCTGGGAACGTGAGGAGAAAAGAGGCTCTTCTTCTCCCTATGTCCGCAGGGCTGGAGTAGGAATGAGTTCCGATGGAAAAGAAGGGGTTGTGTGACAACGCACGATCCTCTACCGAGTTCCTTCGCTGGAGAGGGCAATCAATGTTAGATGAAAGAGGCGCAGCAGAAGCGATGCACTGGAGCCGAATGCACAGTCCCAGTCATTTGCCGATGATGGACGGAACGATGAGCGTGGCGTGGACCGGGGATAATAGTCGAGTGAGGACCAGCTGACCCCATCCACAGCTGCGGGAGCACTGGCTCGCGGCGGGAAGTCGAAGCACTGGCGACTTTCGAGCCATTCGTCTCCGCGCACTGCGAACGAGTGGGTAGGCTTGTAAAAGTTTACCATCGTGAATCAAAAAATAAAGAAATGCGAGATGGATGTATCCATGGATGTGCTAGTAGTAACGTGAATGTATGGCCGTATGTGATGTGGCCGTCGACTCGCTATCATGCCACCATCGTCATCAGCCTTGACAACCTCATTCGCTTCCCTCTTCTACCTTGCCATATTCACATTCCTCTACGTAACTCAGCATGGTCCCTCAATTCCCCCCTTACAAAGACAGCACGCGTTAGGCTTCAACCTCAGGCACGCGTACGAGGACCTCCATCGGGTCAGCTTCCCAGGGTGACCGCGTTGTATGCAGTATTCTCACTTCCTATAGATTGCGGAGCGTCCACATCCCTATAATTCACGTCAAAATGACATTGTGCGCCATTTCTTGCTAGAAAGAGTACGGGAAATAGCAAAAGATATCGACTTTATCCACGTTGAAGATGACGTCCAGACGAATGCGGCATTCCTGGACGGCTCGAGAGCTGTATACTTCGAAGGAAACAACATTCTTGTAAAAGTTCATGGCATGGACTCGGACGACGTGGACAAAAGTAAGTGCCTCGTCAATGTCAAGTGGGATTTTTTGAGTCGACTTTATAAATAGACGATGCCGTGCTGTTCTCTGCCCATTTCGATTCCGTCTCAACAGCGCCTGGGGCCACTGATGATGGCATGAGCGTTGTCGCGCTCATGCATATGATCGGTTTTCTGTCCAAAAACCGCCCGCGGCGGACTGCAGTATTCAACATCAACAACGGGGAAGAGGATGGCCTTCATGGTGCGCAGACGTGCGCCATATTTATACAATGTCTGTCCTCGTCGATTTTTACACGTTGTCTGAACAGATTCCTACGTCATCCATGGTCCAACTTGACATCGACGTTCCTCAACTTCGAGGGTGCAGGTTCCGGCGGGTACGTTCACAGCTCCCTGTTAATCATCCTAACTTCAATTACCGTTCCTAGGCGACCTTTCCTCTTCCGATCAACTTCGTATGACGTCCTCAAACATTTCCGCTCTGCACCGCATATACACGCCGATGTCCTTTCTCAAGACGCCTGGGACCGAGGCGTCATCCGCTCGGATACGGACTACTCCGTATACTCTGCCCCTCGCACCCGGGATGTTTACCGGTTTTCAATCGATGATGCGACTCTGAATGCTACCGGCCACGGATATCAAGGCCCCGGGGGTGGCATGCAGGGTGCGGACATCGCATTCTATCGCTCACGTTCGAGATACCATACCATGGATGATTCTATTCGTGGAATGGGTGACGAGGGTGCGATGAGGTCGCTCTGGGCGTTGATGGAGCTGCTGCGCTTCGTCGGCGATGCCATCCTCAACACCAAGACGGGAGGAAGTTCGAGCGACGAGAGGGAAAGGGCCGTCTATTTTGAATGTAAGTTGCTACTTTGAATTGATCCTTGTCGTCGCTCATGCATACGCATAGTATTCGGCATTCATCTCATCGCCTTCCGCTTCCAAGCCCTAGTAGTCATGGAGATAGTACTACTCATTGTGGGTCCTGTCATCATCGCCGGTCTCGGATACCTCCTCCTTCAGCAGTCGGCTATGTCTGCTACGTCAATGGCTCGTATCCTATTGCATTCAAATTTTCAAGGATGCGGCCGATTTTGGTTGGCTCTCGTTCTAGGAATTATCACTCAAGTCGGGTTAGTGGTTGGCTTCTTGAAGCTGAATCCCAACGTTCGTATCCTTGTTCCTTTCCAATTGACGCGGAACTGACCTTGCTATTAGACTGCTCACGGCCATCCGGTAGCTACGTCGCTTTCCGCGCTCACTTTGGCCTACTTGTCCCTGGCCATTCCGCTTCAACTCGCCCAGCGTCTCCGCCCCATCAACCCCAATAAGCAACTGTTTGCCGTTCTGGTGGAGCTCTACGGGTTCACATGGTTCCTTCTTATTGGCGCCACGATCCTAACTCGGCGATTCGAAGTAGCGGGCCTATACTGGATAGCATTCTGGAATGCATCTTTACTGGTGGCGGTGGTCATCAGAATGTCCGAGAGTTTGTGGGGTAACGGCAGAGTGGGGCGGCTAATTCCTCGTCGAAGGGAGAGCGAAGGCGATCAAGGAACTCAAACTGGCGAGCAGCAAGAGGCCGAACCTTCCGAGACCACCCCTTTACTTCGGCAGCGTGCTTCCTCCCAAACTAGCCCGCTGGTTTCAGACGAGAAAAGCAAAGAATTTTGGTGGATTCTTCAGTTTATATTTTCCTCGACAGCACCGGTGTTAAATTTGGCCACTATTTACTCTGTCTGGATCGGCGCAATGCCCCAGACAATCCCAGACGGCGGTTCGGTTGGCATAGGTATGTGATGCTTGCTACTACGCTTCAGGATTACTGGCTCAATCTCTCCCGGTCAGTGTATGCACCTATCTCGCTGTTGTCGTTCCTTATTTTTCTCCCACTCGCGCCCTTCGTGCATAAAATTCACCGCTTGCTGACCGTCGCTGCCTTTTTCGTTTTCATCGTGTCTACCATCTATGTCTGGCTCGCACCTCCCTTCACCCCCGACGCGCGTATCAAGGTGTTCTTTGCACAGAAGGTCGATTTGGCCAATGTGACCGACGCAGTCTTGCGTCCGCAGCTGACGCGGGCTATCACCCAACTAAACGTTATCGAGGGCTACGGCGCGCGCCTCACGGCGACCCTCCCATCATCGTGGTCTAGCATCGACGACAGTGGGGGCGAGCAATGCATAGCGAATAAGTTGCGCCAGGGTCTGACGACGTGCGAATGGCCTGTCCCACCGCCGCTCTTACCATCGATCCCAAGCGCTGAAGACGGAACATGGCTTGTTGCGAACGTCACGCGCCTCGGACCTGCCTCATTGCATGTCGAGATCGAAGGTATCCAGACGCGGGCGTGTACCATCTCGGTCGACAGTCATGGAATCAGGCGCTATCGTGCACGTACGCGCCGGGAAGGTGGCACCACTAAGATTAGCGCGGGAGGTCCCACGACGTGGACCGACTTTGAGGTACCCGCGGAGAAAGAGATCCATCTGCTGACGCTCTGGGCGCGTGCGTGGGGCTCGAAGTTCGACGTCGAATTCGATGTTGATCCGGATACGGAACAAAAGCAGAAAATTGCGGGCCGGGTATCGTGCTTGTGGAATAATGGGCCGGGTGGGGCACAGATCCCTGCGCTCGAGGAAGCCCGCGGGTTCCTGCCTGAGTGGGTTGCTATCTCGAAGGCTGCGGACGGGCTGGTCGAGGCTGCGAGTGGATTTATTGTGTGAACAGAACGAAACTGCGCTGCGTAGGATAGGTCCTGTATATGTATAGTATTTAGCGCGCATATGAATCATCTGATCCAGTTTATCGCCGTCTTTCTTCTGGGCGTCTACTAGTATCCCTTTTCTTATCGTATTCCCCCCCCTTTCATCTCCTTGTTTCTGCCATCACCGCAGCCGCAGCGATTCACACTTGCTCTCTACTACTTAACCCGTCTGCCGTCCCAACTCCTTCGCCAAAGGCAGTTCCATTTTTATTCCCTCTCACTACGCTTCAGTTCACCCGTAATTAAAGGATGCCAAAGCGCGCCAAGACACCCCCGCCATCAGAGGACGAGCCCAGATACCTCGTCGTCGTCCACCCTTATCCCCTCAATCCTAACTTACTTCTGCATGCGGATCGCCGCGGGCTTGCACTCTGGTTGGCGTGCTGTATAGGCAAAGACGCTCTGTATGCCATGTACTATAAGCCGACTGTGAGTCTCTATACATCACTCTGTGGTGTGGCATGGGTGCTGATAGGACGATACGTCAGTCGCCAGGAATGGTAATAATCGAAGTGGACCGATATTTCGAACACTTTGATTCGTTATTGGGGAAGCATCAGTGGGCGTCATTTCTCAAACGCCCGACAGACGAAGAAAAGGACAAGGAGTCAAAGGTATTTTGGTGCCATTACAACTCTGGTCGCTTGGTGCAGAAGAACGGTGAGCCGTTTCCCTTGTTTAAAGTTGGCGCCCGTGGTCGTGCTGATCTTGGTAACATCATCAATAGGGTGGAAACGGGTTGACGTCGAGGAACATTGGTTCAATGGCTGGAGCCCGCACAATGAGTAAGTGGTAACACACCCTCTATCCTCAGTGCTCACGCGTATGTCACCTACAGTATAATAAAGCACCCTTACCCCAAAACAACATACTGCGATGTGCCTGCAGAGGCACAAACGGGCGTGCCATTGTGCCGTCCTCTTCCGAAGGACACCTTCACACCCCCTGCCCCTAGACCGCGGCCGACAGGTATATAGATACTCTCTCCTTCCTCACAAAAAGTTTCGATTGATCTGACCCGGCCGATGTGTTATAGTTGGATCGGTCCAATGGGTGCAGTCCAGAAACCCCCGTAGCGTTGCCTCAGAAGCACCTCCATCGTCGTCGAGGAGGCGGAGGGGAAATCATGGGAGCCAGATTGCTCCTAGTGATAGCGTTTCGGTCGTTTCGTCCGCAGTGTCCGGCATAGGCGCTCGACCCCCGCCCCCGGGCCCACATCTCGTCCAATGGGTCGCTGACCAACGCGTCAGGGGACCTGTTTGTATGTATCTTCTATAATTTTTTTCAGCGCAGACGTAGTTATCCCATCTTATTGCTTTCTAGTTGCCTCCCCGCCATCTACAATCAGTTCGAGTTTCACACTATCGTCATCTACTACGTCGAGTTCTGTCGGCAGTCGCACCCCCTCAACTTTGGGAACGACCCCCGCCGCGGTTCCCCCACCCTCCAGACCCTCGGCTCCCGCACAACCTGCCTCCGTCGGCGCGCAGTCGGGTCCTTTGATCGCCCCATATGAAAGTTTCGACTGGAGCGAGGACCTCGAAATTTCCATCGAAGCACAACAAGGCGACGTACCAACGAGCCCCCAGTCGCCCCAATCCGCAGGTACTTCCACTACTCGTGGACGTACGGTCCGTGCCCTGGAACCCGAAGGGGCTATCGATCCCGACCGGGATTATGAATACG
The DNA here is from genome assembly GCA_003313715.1 of Russula abietina. Lineage (NCBI taxonomy): Eukaryota > Fungi > Basidiomycota > Agaricomycetes > Russulales > Russulaceae > Russula > Russula abietina. The sequence continues at coordinate 33,043 of QLOU01001655.1, forward strand.
AAGAGGAAGACATGCCGAAACGATCGACCGCCGATGCTATGAAGGCTATAT
>QLOU01001669.1:0-12808 GCA_003313715.1 Russula abietina
GCAACGAGGTACGGGTCTCTGTCGGCAGAGAAGCCACAGTGGAGAAATGGCCGTCACTCTGCGGCGGTATGTCACTTGAATCGATAGAGTGGCTCCTTCCGCCATTGCCACCGTGACCCGTATCACAACCTCCGCCTCTGTTCGTGCTTTCCGAAAGCGCCTGCACCTCGAGCACTGTATTCGGCGAGGACAAGTCCTTCGGGATTGTGGGTACCGGCGGCGGTTGGGCGTTAGCGGTCTGAAAGCGCTCGCGAAGGCCACCCGTGCTGATACGCTTCACAAGCCTCCAGAGCTTGGTCCCCGCGCCTGCGTCACCCTTCTCTTGTACCCTTTCCTTGCTTTTACTCTGCGAAAGGACAGTTGTCGAATTCGGCAACGATTCCCTTGGTGAAGGAAGACCCGAACGATCGATCGAAACATCTTCAGAGCCACCATTGCTAAGAGGAGTATTTAATGACAGCCCAAGGGACTTGGATTTGCGTTTTGCCTTGTGTTGGTTCAAATCGCCGCCGTCGGTAGGAAAATCGGTTTGGGTGTCCCCACCATGCCCTTGTCCTGACTTTGCTTCCGCGCTGTTGACAGTAGCCAGGCCGTGTCGAGGTGCGGATGTCTTTCTTGTGAGCGACTTGGCCGGCCGACTTGCACTCACAGTGACCGATTGACCCCCAGACCTTGGGACACTTGGGCTATGTTCAATACCCTGACAAGGCACTTCTTGAGCGCTGTCCACTAGCACGAAACTGTCGATAGAGTTCCCAAGTCGGGTATCGTCTGGTGCGTTCTTGACATTTGCACGTGGCTTTTGTTCCAACGTGGCGTGTTCGAAAGCGTCAAGCAACGAGGCGCTTACTGGGATGATGGGCAACATTGTATCGGCGCTTGCAGCCGCAGCAAGAACCCCACGACGGATGTCCTGCTCTTTATACGCTTGAGCGATGGCACCTGCCGGGGTCAACCTACCCGAACCATAAGTCGGTGCAGAAGTGGGAACCGCAGCTCGGCTTCTAATCAAGCTTTGGAGAGGATTGGAGCGCCGACCGCGTGGTGGACCAGCGGCTGGAGCCTGGTGCGTGGATCGTAATGGAGATGCGTTTGACGTGTCATCCCGAGGCGCAGCCGACATGACCGTGCGATGCTGCCCAGAAGTGGACTTTTTCCGGAGGACCTTTGGCCGCTGGTGTAATGATGGTTGAGGCGAGGCAAGGGGTTGCTCGGGCTCAGATGACTCTGACCTTGACATTGTTGACGAGATGAGTCTGGGTCTAGGTTGAGCCTGGACTCTGGTTTTGCTCGGCCATACTTCACTGGAGTTGAGCGGAGGGCGCGGGAGAGTATGAGGCTCCGGGTCTGTGTCTGATGTTATGGAAAGGGCAGATACGACGCTTGGAGCAGCCGGCTTGCTGAGTAAACGTTTGACATCCAGACGAGTCGCATGGAGCGGGCTTGCTGAGCGCTCAGATATACCGCTGTCAGAGAGATAGCCAGGTAAAGAGAGATTGGGTGAGCTAGAAGAGGGATGTCGCACGTCTTGGAGCGAGGTAAGTCCCTTATGCGCCAAAGAAACGCCAAGAGAGCGGTGCGAACGGGGAGCTAGACCAGAGTCTGAGACGGAGCCAATCTCAAACATCAGTTTCGGGCGCGAAGATGATGCGGAAGGGAGAGGCATGTTGGGATTGGGCCGCTGTGGTCCGGTTTTAGAGCGGAGCAGAACATACTGCTCATCAGCCGCGCGAGAAGCATTATCGGAGCGCTGGGCGGTGCACGACGGTGTGGCCGGTTGCAACGACTCTGATGAGGATTGTGAATCTCGAATCGCTGAGCAAAAAGAAACATGTCAACAAAGTAGCAATGGACAATGAATGGTTTTCATACTATTTATCCGCGTGTGTAACGAAGTTGTATGGGATGGGGGAGGCGAGCATGATTTAGCAACGGAGGATGGTACGGTGGTTTGGGAGGGGCAATGTTGAGAAGAGGGGGTATCGTCGGATGTGGAGGCAGAGGGTAATGGATGAGAAGAACTAATGTTGGGTCGAGACAGAGATTTTTGAGATCCGGACGGGCGACGGGAGCGAAAACGAATGCTTGCGTTCGAAGACGAACGTCTGAGGCGATGCTCGAAAAGTTCCTGTTGTGATGATGCAAAGAAGGCCATGCAAAAAGAGAAAGATATCTGGAAATAATGTGGTCAGTGAAAACGGAGAGGCTTGGAGTAAGAAGAGTTGGCGAACATATTGCAAAAAAGAGGAAATCGTGTCCAGACGTCAATTACGTGAATGATCCAATGGGGGATAGCCTGTGGACCGGGTGAGGTGAGGGTGCGATAAGGTGAGGGGCACGCACATATAGTATCTACAGAATAACAAGGTAAGAAAAAAAGCTCGGTTGAGGATGATAAGTGGATTGGCACACAGTGCGATGCTGGTCGGAAGGGGTCGGAAGGAAGGAAGGAAAGAGCGGAAGGGGGAAAGGAGAGAAAACGAAAAAGGAGAGTGGGGCACGTGCTAGAGAGCGCTTGAGGCAGGGCAAGAATGAAGAGAGAGCAGGTTGGGCTGTCCAAGCCAGCCACCAACGCTGCACTTTCGGGCGACACTAAACGACTAAGGCACACCGGCCCGGCTCGGTTGAGATAGCAACCATATCCACTCCGATTGCCGATCAGTCACGTCACAGCCCAGGTCACAGGCACTCTTCTCTTCATGCAGAGTCACATCGACCTCGTTCTCGTCTTCAGAGCCGTCTCTCCTTCATCTGCTCCCCATTTCTCAAAGCAGAAGGCCAGGCAGGATGCCCAGGATGCCGAAGACCAGTACACTCGTCTCCTCACCACCCTCCGCAATGCCGGTCTCCAAGCTGTGGGCAGGCGGGGCGAGCATCAGGGTCAATTGATCCTCCTCGTCTCCTGCTCGGTTCATCAACTCCGCCATCTTATGCTACGTGAACGGCAAGACACTTCTTTCCCGCATATTCTATTCCTCCCTCTCAACTTGTCGTCTCTACAGCCATTCAGACCTCGTGCACGGCCTCCAAACCTCAACCTGTGCTTCGGATGTCGATCCGAGTGCCATCACTCCTGCCGATCGCCTACGCCTCGTGCACACATATGTTACGGCCACCACCTTAGAGGGAGGCCTTGGCATCCACCCAGACAACGATGTTTGGTCTCGCGTAGAGTCCATCATGGCCCTTCACGACCCTGAATTTAACAATCGTTGGGTTCAATTCGTCACAAAGAGAGTCGATATTGGCCATACCCGACTTGACATGATTCGTAGTCAGGTACGTGCTCACATCCCGAACCACATGCTGTCCCTCACTTCTGTAGTTCGGAGAGTCTGTCACTCTATATTTCGCTTTCCTGGCTTCCTACACTCATAGCCTCGTCTTTATCTCCGTCGTTGGCCTCCTAACCTACTGCTTCGGCAATGCCTATTCGATCGTCTATTCCTCCTTTCTCTTCCTCTGGTCTGTCGTTTTTGTTGAATACTGGCGCATCCGAGAGCGCCTTTATGCCGTCGACTGGTGCTCGCTAGGCTCGGTTCGCGTCGAAAAACATCGCCCGAAATATATCGAGGGTCATCCTTGGTGGAAGCGCGAACTTAAAATCCTTTTTAGCGTTCCTGTCATTACTCTCTTTGCCAGCGTCCTTACCGTCCTTCTCACCGCCATCTTCGTACTCGAGGCCTTCGTCGCCGACCTTTACACCGGTCCCGGTCACCAATACATAGTAAGGCAATCGTTTCATATGATCACCATCCCGCCATACTTAACTGTTCTTCAGTCATTTGTCCCGACCATCCTTCTCGCCGCAATTGTTCCTCGCTTCCTCGCAATTTATCAGACACGTGCGCAAAGACTGACTCAATGGGAGAATCACAAGCACCAGTCATCCTTTGACACGTCCCTTACCATGAAGTCCTTTGCCCTCTCTTCTCTCGTCGCATACCTTGGCCTCGCCCTCTCCGCTTTTATCTATATTCCCTTTGGTGAGACTGTTATGCACACCATTCAACAGTCTATCGCCACTTTTACTATCCCCTTCCCCTCCACTATTCTCTCTTCTGGGCTTCACACAACCAAAAAGGAGGGTGGCAAAGCATTGTTTGTGTCCGACATGGGAACAGCCCGCGCAAAGCTTGATCGTTCGCGTCTTCAGAATCAGATGTTTGTATACACGGTCACAGACCAGGCGACCGGTTTTTTCTTCGAAATCGCCGTTCCCTACATCAAGCGCGCATATGCTTCTGTTCTCTCGGGTAAACGTCGACCTTCTCTGTCCGGTGGGAGCGCGGGCAACTCGAAGAAAAAGCGTGTTGGGTTCGAGGACGATAAGAACGGAGCCGCGCGTGACGAACGCGAATTTCTCGAACGTGTACGGAGGGAGGTATCCCTTCCTGACTATACTATCTTCGACGACTGCAATGAGATGATCGACCAGTTTGGCTACATCGCCCTCTGGTCGACTATCTGGCCCATCGCACCTGGTGAGTCGTCCGCTCCCCCTCTTCACATCTGCCCGAGTATCGACCGACTGATGCTAATGCTTTCCCTTAGTTATATGCCTATTCAATAACTTCATTGAATTTCCCTCAGACGCTTTCAAAATCGTCACTCACTTCCGCCGCCCACTACCTCAGCGTACCGACACGATCGGCCCATGGCTAGACTGCCTCTCCTTCCTAACTTGGTGCTCAGCCCTGACCAATTCAGCCCTCGTATACCTCTTCCGCCCGCAAGGAACAGAAACAACCACGTCCGATACGGCTGTGGTTATACCGGCAGCGGGAGCGGGAAACGTAGAGATCCGAAGGGCGAATATGCAGCAAGTCTTGATGAAAACGCTGTTTATCGCGCTTGCTTCGAGTCACGGGTTCATACTCTTGCGTGCCGCGGTGCGACACTTGCTGGAGCGGGTTATGTGGTATGGCAGTGAGGAGAAGAAGCGTTTGGATGATGCCGCGCGTGAAGTCAAGGAACAGTATGTCCGGAGTATCGAACGATGTGATGGTACTATTACTGGTGGTGGTTCACCTCGCCTCGCCTCAGGCGCGACTCTCAGCAGCACGAAATCAACAACAACCACTGCTCCCGTTGCTCTTCCTTCTGTTGCTGTTGCTGTTGCTGAAGACGGGCAGGAATCAGAAGAAACACAGGTTGGAGACGAGTTTTGGCAATACGATGAAGGTCTGGACGAGATCCGGAAGGGTATCAAAGATTTATGAACACTACATTACTATGGTGTGCACCGTGACGTCCATATATAATAATATATATATATGGATCTGGCCAACCATGCTTGCCGTCTTTTTCGTTTTCTCTTGTCTTGTGATCACAACGAGGGATCTTACCCACTGCATTGTATCTCATGTGAATACGACTGGTTTTTTGGGGGGGTCTGCTTGCATATTCACGTTGTACATACTGTACTTCTGATCAAACAAATACATGGTGGTCGATGATTTGGGAGGAGTGAAGAGCGCGTTGTTATCGGTGGTATTCTTTAATTCTCCATGTGGGGTGTACGCATCACACGTGGTACACTATATCATCGGGACAGATCAGATCCTGTAAGAATGAGATGGCTTTTTTTATTCTCCAAGAGAGGGTAGGTTGAACAGACAAAAGAGCATGTGTAAGAAGAAAAAACAAACAAACAAACAGAAAACAGAAGAAATAAGAAAAAAAGCAACAACGTGAAGGCGTAACTGAACACGCTGAGGCCGCTGAGGGACGAACTGCCCGTCACCGTTCATTCGTTTCGTTCATCGTACAGACAAGGTACCCCCAGGCCCAGCCGTGGAGAGATTCAATTCAGTCCGCCATGCCTTTCTGCACTCTGCACTGTACTAACACTCCGTCATAAATCTCTCAAACCAAATTGTTAGAGGGAGGGGTAGATGGAAGGGAGGGGGCTCTCATCCGTCCATCCGATCACCTTAATCTTCCCATTCTCGTCCCGATATGATCACGCGCCGACGCTAGGCTCTCCCATACGCATCTGCGCAAACTGTCCCGGCAGCGATGTCGTCGTCGTGGCGGCGGCCGTCGTGTCCCACGGCGCATGAGAGGCCAAACCGGGTCCTCCATGTCCAGCGCTGGCCGAACCCATCATCTCTCCACTCATTTCACCACTCTGTCCGTACGGATTCGGCAACGAGTTCTGGCGTTGGAGACCCTGTGTAACGATATGGCTGGGCGCGTGGCCAGGCGCGGCGACACCTGATTCTGAAATGGAGCCGGAGCTGTCTGAGAAAGATGTGGTTGTTGAAGTCGCTTGCTGCTGCTGCTGCTGCTGCTGCTGTCCCTCTGCTGCCCCCGGTTGTGCTGCTTCTGCGATTGAAGGCGTAGAGTTCGCGTTCGTGATGCCCGGAACGGAAATAAAGTACACCGAGCCAGTCGGATCCGTACCACCCTGAGCATAGTATTGTGCCCACGCCTGTACATTCTGGTCCGGATACGTCGCATTCGGGTCGAACACAAAAGGCGGGCCCGTCATCGTCTGCTGCTGCTTTTGTGACTGTGCCTGCGGCTGTGATTGTACTGAGGAATGGGCTTCAACAGGCGAGTGCGACGCCTGTGCTTGAGCTGGATGTTGTTGCTGCGCCACATTCTGCGTCTGTACTTGAAGCTGCGTTAGAGCCGGGACCTGAGATTGGACCTGGGACTGCTGCGGGGAATGCTGTGGGTGTGGGTGTGGCTGCTGCTGGGTTTGGGGCCGACTTGGAGCTTGAGTTTGTTCCGGCTGAGGGGGAGCTTCTGGCTGTTGAGACTGTGCCAGTGGATAGTATGATGCCCTCGGATTGTCCTGCGCTGGATATGGCTGCGAGTACGCCGTCTGGGGTTGCGGCGGTTGTGGGGCCTGTTGTGCTTGTTGTGGCGGCGGTTGTACTTGGGGCCGAGGCTGCGATTGGAATTGCCCTGCCGCATAAGAAGCACTTCGGCCTAGATTGACGCGTGGGTCAGGACGCGGCTGTGTATAAGCAGCCGTAGCATCTGGGAACACGCCATATCTCGTTTGATCGTATAAGCTTGCGTTCCACCCATAGGCTTGTGGAGGGTCGGCAGGCCGACCATAACCAGGGGCTTGCTGTCCGGGAACACGCGACTCAGGGCGCGGGTATGTAGACTGCGGTTGTGGGAAAGCCGGACGCTGTTGTTCATAGTCTATCAAAGTTCCAACATCAGCGGATTGAAACAAATAGGGAAAAGGGATCATTACATTCACTATGACGTGCAAGGCTCTCTTCCATCATCCTGTCAAATACTGTGCGCGCTTTCACAAAGCTCTCATTCATCGACACTAGATCAGCTGCAGATAAGGAAATGTAATTGTTAGTTCTGTAAGACCTCATGTTTTACATACGGATAACATACCACGCTTCTGGCTGTACTTATCAATCAGCTTGACGATCTTCGGGCGAAGGCTCATGCATGAGCGGTACAGTTCTTGAATCTCTTCGTTATCGGCAAGATTATCTTTTGCCGGGTCTAGCGTGCGCAGCATTGTCAGCAACCGATCAACATTGGCCGCTTGCGAGAAGACAGCGGCTTCCTGCTGCGCTTCGGCCGCCAGCTCGGCTGTAGTGGGTTCTGGAAGAGGTTCCTGAACACCGTCAGAACGTAAGCAAAGGCAGGGGTAGAGGTGGACATGCAAACGCACAACATAGTTGACTGGGAAAATTCCCGTGCGGCCTCTGAGCTGTCCTCGCCACCAGTCCTTGTATTCCCTGTTCACGACTTTGATTACATCTCCTTTCTCGAATGCCAACTCGTTGGGCTCAGTGGGCTCAAATGAGTGTAGCGCGCGCACACGCGTCACAGCATAGCCTTCGGTAAAGGACGATGTTGGTGAGGTTGGCGCTGTCGAAGTGGTCTGCGACTGTGACTGCGAAGATGTTTCCACGACGGGCGGTGCAGTAGTTTGAGCATGCGTCTCTGTAGCCGGCACGTAGCCGGTGGAGTGTGCATGCTGTTGATACGCGGGAGCGGGAGCGGGAGCGGAAGAGGACGAGGAAGGCGCAACAGGAGGTGGGTGAGCTGTGCTCGCCTGGGTGTTCGCTTGGGAGCTCGATCCGCCGGCGCTGCTAGATGACGCTAGGGAATATTCGTTCCAGTTTCTGCGGCCGCCTTTGTCTTGCATAGAAAGCTCGAGGACACGCTGTAGCTCTTCCTCCTCGCGTCTGCGTGTTTCGTCATCGTCATTCGGCGGGGGCTCTTTAGAAGGCTCAAATTTATAACCTATTGGGAGCTAGATGAGCACAGCGGAGGGCGAGAAGAGAAAGCTGAGATACCCTTTGCCTTGAGGCTCTCGTAGCATTCTTCCATGACGCCGAGAGTTGGGTCGCTCTCAAAGTCCTCGGTCCACATAGCGATGAGCATTAAAGCTCGATTCCTGACTTTGTCATGAGTGGTCTATATGGTGAAGCGGGACTTGTCAGAGGCACTGCAGGAGGGGAGAAATAGTAAGAGTGCGGACGCGATCGGTGATTAATCTCTCCAGTGCCTGTGTGAATGCTCTCGAAGCGATCTCGCTGTGGAGATCTTTGCCACAGTTCTTGGAAAGCGACTCGGTGAGCGTGAGCGAGTATAGTTGTACATTCGGGTTCCGGTGAGCAAGGCGCTTGAGGACAGCTGCGATGACGTTCCGTGCACTAGCAAATATGTGTGAGCATATCGGTGAATGGAGGTGGCGAGAGACCGACCCCTGCTCACCCTCATCCTGTACTTTATCGCACAGGTTAAGGATGATCTCCCAGTTCTCACCAGTTAGAGTCTCATCTGTCGCTTTCACTTTTTCATTGTGGCGGAAAGTATGAGGAGTATTAACGCCAGGAGGAAAGATATGTCATCTGTGCAACTCACCAACGATATCGTCGTAAGGGTTGGCTGGTGTGGACTTGAACATGGGATGGTATATCTGAAAGGCTGTTGTAGACTGGTGAAATAAGAGATTGTGAATAAAAAGTTTAGCGTTGGTGCTGCGGAGAGCACGGAAGGACAGGTCAAGTGGACAGACACGGATCCGGATCAGGCAGTGCAACAGTGTCGTGTTGTCCGAGTCATTCCTCAAGCCATGTACTACAACAAGTTACAAGTTGCTCAAAATACATTTGAATCCACCTCACTGTCCCCACATCCCCACTCTAACACTCCCGATGAGTTCTCAGCTCGCCAACTTTTCACTCACATCAACCCCATTTCGGCTCCGTCCCGCCACCCGCGGCTGCACTTACTATGCAGAATCGTTCCCAGGCAATCAGGGAACAGTTGAGAACTTGAGACGAACAACAAATATCATTCGACCATCCCTGCGACGACGGTGGTGCCCCTATCTGTGACTGTGAATAAGAGTTAAGATTACCCACACGCCCATGACAAGTTCACACGCTCAAGCGCAAGGCAATCGATAGCAGAAAGGTGTCTTCCCACACGGCAAGATAATCTCCCATCAGAGGACTGGACGGAAATGTGAATAAGGAGATGATGATAATATGTTCAAAATGGTATCCGGTCCGGCGTCGGAGGTTGTGCAAGCGAGTCAAATTAATGCTCTACTAGTGCTCTATCTCTATCTTCTCTACACTCTCCTCCAACTGCTCCTCTTTCAAGACACTCGACCATGGCAAAGGGTACGTCACACCCTTCCTTAACGTCCCGTCCCGTAACAATACAGCCTCTTCTCTCCTCTTCCCTCTTTCCCAATACCACTCCCCCTCTTTACAATCAATCACACTGATCTCCAAATCCCCAAATAGTTCCACGCAACTTCCGCCTGCTAGAAGAACTCGAGAAAGGCGAGAAAGGCATCGGCGATGGATCGTGCTCGTATGGCCTCGAGGATGGCGATGATATCCTCATGTCCAGCTGGAACGGCACCATCATCGGTCCAGGCCACGTATGTCCCCTTCCTCTCCTCCCTCCCCACTCCATAAAAACCAAATAAAAAAATTATTAAAAATTAAATATAACCATCCCCTCAATCTACGCGCATATACGCACGCACTCCACGTGTGGCTCCCATGAACGCATACGTACCGCACGCATGCACATATGCACGCATCCATGCGCATACACGCACGCATTTGCCACTCCCAAACCCCACAACCGTGATGAAATAATTATGTTTTTAAAATAAATAACGCCTATACACAGACGGTACACGAGAACCGGATCTATTCGCTCAAGATACACTGCGGTGACCAATATCCTGATGCACCACCTACGATCCAATTCATATCTCGCGTCAACCTCCCCTTCGTCTCGCAGACCGACGGCAAAGTAGACAAGACCAAGCTACCCGTTCTCGCCAACTGGCACCGCAACAACAGCATCGAGACTGTCCTCGTAGAGATCCGTCGGTTCGTCCTCGTCCCCTTTACCTCTACTATCTCCAATTTTAATTTTAATTTTTTCCAGAGAGATGGCATCGTTTAGCAATCGCAAGCTCCCACAGCCTCCTGAAGGCTCGACTTTCTAAAGCCGCTGCCATGCTCCCTGTTTCCCCTCCCCCAATTTCATTTTCCTCAAAGAGAGAAGGGATATCGGTGATAGATTTCAGGCCCTGGATAACTACTACTCACACCACGTGTATATGTACCTACTGTACGTGCCTGTTTGTTGAGAATATTTGAGGTGTATATGTATGTGTGTGTGTGTATGTGCGTATACAGTACTACAACTACAAGTTGGCGCGCGGTTACTAGCTACTGGTCGCGTTTCACCGATCCAAAATCAAATGAACTAAGCATGTTTTCACTCACCCAACATCATCGTCACTTTCGACTCGGACTGGCGAATCCAACTCCCCAAAGCGATGACGATGACACCCATCCGGTGCTACTAGCAGTACGCCCTCTGCCGCCACATCCTAAGAGTGACGATGATCGATCTTTGTCCAGTACCTACAACTGTCCGCATTACAAAGGCCTGCTGCGCAGCTCGTTATCTTTCGATCGCCTACATACTATACATACACTCGACTGTCACTACTTTGGCTGAGGCTGTGAATTGCCTTTTGATTTGCAATTTTGTCCGACGAAAGTCAATCGAGCTTTCCAGGCGCTTGCGCTTTTCGAAATGTCGTCATCGGATCGGTGGGTAGCCTCGTGCCGAGGTCTTGAGACTCCAACGTAATGTGTCCGTGATTTAGTGTCCGTTCGCAAATCATGGTGGGTGACGAGAAGGCCGAAATGCGCTGATGAATCAAAGTGTACAACGTCGCATACATGGTCATGTTGTCCACACCAAGACTGACGAGTACATGGAGTCGCCGTTCGAAATATAGTATCCCACAGTAAATTAGAGCAGAGCAACGAGATAAGATGAGAGCATGACATGAAGAAAAAGTGAGGGAGAACTAAAAAGCAACAGGAAAGGGTCAGAGAAAGGAGGAATAGGTCAGTCGAGCCATGTATACACGTACAGTACCTCCAAATAATCGCGAACAAAAAAAAAGATGAACAAAGACAAAAGTGAATTGAAAATAAATACATGACTCTCACTCACTCATCAACATCCATGGCTGGCGAGCCCTCGTGGTTCGAACCTCCTGCTGTTGGCGTACTTCCACGATCACCTTCCTCTGTAAACATATCCTTCTTATTTGGCGTCGATGGCGAACTTGCTGACAAACTTAACCGACCAATCTCCGTTGCGTGGTGGTCCGTGAAAAATGATTCTTGCAGTGACGAGGATGAGGATGATAATGTTGTTACTGGACGCATTATAGGGCTCAGCGACGGTAGGGATGCATTGACGCTTGCAGGTGTGCCCGCTGCACTCGTAGTGGTACTCTCGCCGGCTCCAGGCGAGCGGTGAGTCATGAGATCTAGAGATGGCATTGCATCTCTGTCCGCTGCGGCGTTGCGCTGTAGCCCGACGACACGTAGGCGTTCGACCCATGCATCAGCCCGGTCGAGCGAATCTTTAACGACACCAGTCACACCGCGCATCATATCGAGACTCTCAGTAGCAAGGGCAAGAATCCGTTGCGCGGCCTGCTTTGCTGAACCGGCAGTAGGCGGTACGGGAGCTGGGGCACCGCATGCGCCAGCACTATTTTGTCGTGGGTGCCGCGGGCTGGTTGTGCCCGTCGGTGATGTAGGACGTGAGGTTTCTCCTGTCCCACTCGTATTCCCCCGTCGTGCACTTCTTCGAGTTGTACCTCGTCCTCGGGTAGGGATGGGCGTGGGTGCAACGTTCTCCCGACGGGCAGCACTTGCCCAGGCTTGTGGAAGGTGAAGGATGAACCCTCGTACTCGTGTGCGTGCGGGCTCCGGTAGCGCACCACCTGCATACTTGGAAACGACATCAACGACCTGACGCACAGTCTCAACAACATCACGCTTGACGTTTGTAAGCTGGCGCATGCGCTCCTGAGAGATGAGGGCGTCGGGGTTAAGCGCGTGAGGAGAGTCTGGTGGTGGTTGTAGGGACGCGATAAAGTCGCGCAGAATCACAATTTGGCCGTCAATATGTGTCGTAGCGTACTGCGGCCAAACTTATCATGAGACCCGAGCGATTCGGGGAACAACAGCATCACGGACCTGCAACCACTGTAGACAATATTTAAGTCGTCTCATGCTTTCCTCGCTCACAGCGGCGCCAATGCCGCCCGCCTCGAGCAATACAGCTTGCCACCGGCTCCTCTGTACGACCTGCTGCTGCTCCTCTGGATTGTCCGCAAGTATATTCCTTTCTGGTTCTTCTAATGATACGAGATGCGACAGAAATACTCGGTCAGCAGCGGTGGGCGCGGACATGAAATGGAGTTAATTCGAACACATACCTGTTGAAGGATCACGCTCAG
>QLOU01001670.1:0-23682 GCA_003313715.1 Russula abietina
GGGGCTGCGGCTGTCTCTCCCGTCGTGGCATTCCACACACGAATTGTTCGATCATCCGAACCTGAGACGATGTGCTGACCATCTGGCGAGAATGCCACAGAGCAGACCCAATCCGTGTGTCCTGTGAAAGGGCCTGCGGCTGTCTCTCCCGTCGTGGCATTCCACAAACGAATTGTTTCATCATCTGAACCTGAGACGATGTACTGGCCATCTGGCGAAAATGCCACAGATGAGACCGAATGGGTGTGTCCTGTGAAAGGGCCTGTGGCTGTCTCCCCCGTCATTGCATTCCACACACGAATTGTTTGATCCAAAGAACCTGAGACAATGTACTGGCCATCTGGCGAAAATGCCACAGACGAGACCGAATGGGTGTGTCCTGTGAAAGGGCCTGCGGCTGTCTCTCCCGTTGTGGCATTCCACACACAAATTGTTTGATCATAAGAACCTGAGACTATGTACTGGCCATCTGGCGAGAATGCCACAGACCAGACCGAATCGGTGTGTCCTGTGAAAGGGGCTGCGGCTGTCTCTCCCGTTGTGGCATTCCATACACAAATTGTTTGATCGTCTGAACCTGAGACGATGTGCTGACCATCAGGCGAGAATGCCACAGACCAGACCGAATCGGTGTGTCCTGTGAAAGGGGCTGTGGCTGTCTCTCCCGTCGTGGCATTCCACACACGAATTGTTCGATCATCCGAACCTGAGACGATGTACTGGCCATCCGGTGAGAATGCCACAGACCTGACCAAATCGGTGTGTCCTGTGAAAGGGCCTGCGGCTGTCTCCCCCATCGTGGCATTCCACACACGAATTGTTTGATCGTCTGAATCTGAGACGATGTACTGGCCATCTGGCGAGAATGCCACAGACCAGACCGAACGGGTGTGTCCTGTGAAAGGGCCTATGGCTGTCTCTCCCGTCGTGGCATTCCACACACGAATTGTTCGATCAAAAGAACCTGAGACGACGTACTGGCCATCTGGCGAGAATGCCACAGACCAGACCGAACGGGTGTGTCCTGCGAAAGGGCCTACGGCTGTCTCTCCCGTTGTGGCATTCCACACACAAATTGTTTGATCCTCCGAACCTGAAATGATGTACTGGCCATCTGGCGAGAATGCCACAGAGCTGACCGAACGGGTGTGTCCTGTGAAAGGGCCTACGGCTGTCTCCCCCGTCGTGGCATTCCACACACGAATTGTTTGATCAAAAGAACCTGAGACGATGTACTGGCCATCTGGCGAGAATGCCACAGACTCGACTGAACAGGTGTGTCCTGTCAAAGGGCCTACAGCTGTCTCCCCCGTCGTGGCATTCCACACACGGATTGTTTGATCATGCGAACCTGAGACGATGTACTGGCCATCTGGTGAGAGTGCAATGCATCGGACACGTCCGAAGTTTGGAATCACCATCTCTAATGATGGCCAATGAGAAAATTGTCCCCGTTTCACGTGTAGCGTTCGTGAAAATGAGGTCGAATAATGCGTGGAGACAAGAGAACAAGCTGGAGAGAATGGTAGAGCCAAAAGATAGATATGTGGGGCACTTTTTGCCATAGCCATCCCAAAATGCCGTACAAATACAGCAGCGTCATTGACAAATGACCTCAATTCCTCAAGCTCTCTCCGGGGATACTATTGTGAGCATAATTAGTTACTGGCATTTCTCCATCGAGCTGGCAGTTGTACTCACACCCTGACTGGACGCCAACCACATATTCAGAGTTCCGAACGCTGATGGAGCAAGACCTATATTTTTGGTCAAGCTGAGCGCCTCCAGCCAAAACAGTAATTTTTCCATGAACAGTCTTTCAACTTTTCCAAACAGATCCACCTTGAAACCAGTGTGTTTTAAATGATCGACCCAGAAACGGCAGGCATACAGCAGAGCAGGTGGAATGTGATCATTGACCCAAGTGCTAAGGTCTTTGACGTTATCATTAGGGGTGTTCAAAGTTGCACTTATTTCTCTACTTATTTTTTACTTATTGCTAGTTTGGGCTGTAAAATACAATAAAAAATAAGTGAGTAGCAGAATTAGAATCTAGTAATAGGCTACTTTTAAGCATGCCTACTTACTTATTGTAGAATGCAAAAATGAAAAATAAGTAAAAAATAAGTAAAAAAATAAGTACAACTTTGAACACCCCCATTGGCGAGATACGATGTTTCTAGTTTGCAGATATTGAATCTGAGGCCATCGAGGGGATCGAGTAGTAGATTGAGACAGGAATGTACCAATTCGTGGTGAGCATCACGAATGCGAACACAAAACTCGCCGCTCTGGTCTTCATTCATGAGAAAATCACGGAATGACGTATGGAGAGGAATAATGGGAAGATTGTTGTACAATGAATTGACGTTGCTTAACAAGGATCCAAGGCGACAAAGTAATCCAGCAACGGCGGTATCGCTACGCTCGTTGTAAGGGGCGTGTTGTCGCAGAGTAATGAGTGACCGGATAGAGAGAGATTCGATTGAAGTAATTAGTAGCCCAACAACAGAGCGGAACAGATCCCGTGCTTCTTGGCCTTTGAAGTACCCTTCCAGGACTTCTTTATACAATTCGTACAACAGGTCTTGTCCACCGCGATTTGTACTGGGCTTGAGAAGATGTTTGATACAAGTTTCCTCACTATAATCAAAGTGCTCTGGAGGATCTAGGACCAGTTGACTTGCGACTGCCGCCCACTGGAATAATCCCTCCGACTTGACTGCCAGCGCTTCGACATAATCACCGAACTTATCTGAACGGAGTTTACCCCGAAGAAAGGTAAGAATGTCTTTGTGCGTCTCAGCAGCTAGCTCGGGATCGTCCATGTATTTGACCTTGACCGATGGCGCTCTAGCAAGCGCAGATACGATAGCGTGCTCTGGTCTGGAGGTGATGACCACGCGGAAATTCGACGGAAGTCTCTCGAGGTTTTCTGCGAGAAATGTGTGTAAACCTATTCCGCCAGTTGTGTCCCCACTCTCGTCGAGGGCATCGATAACGACAAGGATAGGGCCAACGATGAGCAGGTCCTGAAGTGGTTCCAAGATGAGGGATTCAAACAGGGTATGATAGTCACGAGTGCCGACTCGAAGTGTTCTGTTGTCCTTTATGACCTTTCCGAGTGCAATTTTATATGAAGGATAGCGGTCGGCAAGATCGCAGGCAAGAGTCGTAAACAGGTGATAAGCCATACGAATGGACTGTTCCTTCCGAAGAAAGATAAAGGATGATGTAAGGCGATTCATTTTGTGGAAAAGTCGTGCGATCTCATGCGCGATCGACGACTTTCCCGTGCCTGCTTGTCCGAAAAGAACGAGAGCACGTTCCGAGGCCGGATTGTTCACCCAATTGATGATGAAATCCAGGAATGCCACGCGTGTTCCCATAAGACAGCCCTTGTCTAGACTAAATCTTGAGTTGATTCCGTATGGGATTTCTCTGATTTTTGCATCGAGATCTAAGAAAACCATCAGATCGGTCACCTAGAAGCCATGAGAGACTACCCACCGGCGTCTGACACTTGACTTGACAGGTACCGAAGCTGTGTTAATATCTTTGCCACGTTGTCCAGAATTTGGAACGCAGTGATCTCTGTGGAGATGGTAGCCTGGTCGAAGAAGGCTTTTCGGCGACTGATAAGGACATCTGACAACTCCTTGATTTTTTTCTCTGGTCGGCCGTCTATATTCTTCAATGTACGCTTCCCTGAAAATAGTATGTTTACAAAAGCCAATAAAGGAGTTGAAGACGACGTACAGAATTGCGAGTCCTTTGCGTACGATTGAATGAAGTCGCAGCAACTACAGACATCCTGCAGCATGAGAGTGAGGATTCGTGCCTGTTCGGATTCCGGCTTGATGGATTTCAAAGTGTCCTCATGATGCACAAAATCGAACGCGTCATGCATGGCTCGGAGCAGGGATTGGACATTGTCGTCACGATGATACTGTTCCAGCAGCGTCTACCATCCAGATGAATATCATAGCATGAGGACGTCGTTCGGAAAATGTGACAAATAGACGTGCCTTGGGGATTGCTAAAAGTAAATCGTACGCCATCTTTGCGAATGGGGAAAGCTGGGCGTGGAAGAGTTAGCTGACTTAGCTCAACCAAGGACATCAAAAGGGTATAACGCGTACTCCTGCAATTGGGCCCAATGTATCCATCACCCACTTGATCATCCCGACGGCCGTTTCCCACGTATTCGATCGGTCAGTTCGGACAATCCGCTTCATGACTTTATCGGCCCAATGGAGAGCAAGACGAGGATTCTTGGTACTAGAACTAGGCACTGGCAACGTCTCTTCCCAAGTCTTTGGCATAATATTACCAGTTTCGACGGGTTGGTGATGTGTTAGGGGTGGAAAAAGTTCAGGGATGGGGAATTGAATGGGTCCTGGTATAGTAGCTTCTTCGGCGAAGAAATCATCATGTTTGGTTGGTATACTTGGGGGGGTGTCGTACATGTTCGGAGGTGTAATGTCGACTGTTATGTACAATGTGACCGGCTGCGTCGACAGCGCATCTTCCCCAACGTCATTCTTGAGAACACAAGGTATATCTACACACGAGATGTTCAATGGGTGGAACGAAAGGAAATTCTCAACAAAACGAACCACGTTGAGAAACCAGGGGTATCCGCATCTCATGGGTGCCTATTAGGATGTCGGGATGTGAAGATCGCTTCGCATAAAGGCAAAGCGTGAGGTGTGACGACCTTTGTACAAAGCTGAACGGAACTTTGAGCGATAGACTGGAGAGAAATGGGGAAGACCTACAAAGGATCGAGGTTCTGGTTCCACTTTGCCATCCGTCCTTCAACATGAACGTCTGCGGTCTTCGCCGTTGTCTCAGGGTTAGATACAGCAACGTAGAGCTTCCTCTTGAGAAAAGGATTTTTCTTGATAGTTGGTACATTATCCGCTCGAACGACTAGGCAAAATATTAATAACTATCGAGGGACCAAGAAATAGGGATAAGGGACAAGCACGAACCAGTCAACTCAACGCGTTGCTCTGATAGTCTTCGGTGCGATTGGGCGATTTCGCCGATTTGAACACTGTTCGAGGGCAGTTCGTAAAGCAACATCACTGCACAAATGAAGGGATCGACGCACCTTTGTCCTCCGCTTTGCGATACCGAGGGACCTGGGCTGCAGTATGAATCAGTATTAGAAAAGTCGTTAATCACAGGCCATCTAGTAGTACACACGCATTCAGGAATGTTTGGTTGAACTCCCCATCTTGTTGAGCTTGTTGAGTGGGCATTCTACTAGCTGGCAAAGAGAGTTTAGTGTGGGGGGGATGATAGAGCGGCGACTCGAGCGTCTACAAGTGGGCAAACGCACAATATGCACCCACGGTCCTCATTCTCGTAGCCTACCCAACTACACAGATTGGGAGAATGTTAGACATGTGATCGGAGAGTGCCGAGCGCCTGAGTCCAGACTCACGGGCGCAATGATGATTCCAGGCCATTCCAGGCCATGTCGTATCTGTTCATTGGGAACGGCTATTTCGTGTTCCCATTACAGTACTGTTGTCATCTTATCCTCCAAACAATAAGGCTTTTAGGTGCGTAATAGCATGCCGCTTTTGCACGCACCATTGAGCTCATGCCCGCCCACTGGCCTACTGGCACATGGACACCTATGCTCCTTACGATGTTTCCTTACTGATTACCTCGCAGCGCTCTCGAACAGGCACATGTAGTTTGTTACTTGTCTGTTATACACCGACTGAACGCTCTTGTACAGAGTTACTTTATTCCGTCTTAATTGCTGCGCCTCAACACTACAGCAGTGTAAGTATTATCCGGATCAAACGCTTTGAGTCGTGCCAGCGAAATAATCTGCCACGATGAAATGCTTCCCAAGTGATAGATATTACAGTACATCCTCAAGAAGGACGTTCCCATTCCCAACCCTCCCCAGCCCACTCCGGCATCTCCGTCTCGAAAATACTAAGACTAGTCGTATACCTTAACGCATGCAGAAATATATACAGCCTCTCTGGCGGCGGATCCAGATGCAGCGGTAGATAGCATTCCCCGCAGTACAACGCACCGTCGTTCTCCTCCCGCACCGCGATCCGCCCCGCCGCCTGCTTCGCGCGCCCGCTCTCCGTCGGCGCGTCGGGCAGAGGTGCCACGCGCAAGAGCGGGTTTTCAGCCCGTTGTGATTCTGAGGCGGGATCGAGGATTGTGAGTGCCTCTTCCTCGGTGAGCGGAGCAACCGCCGCAGCGATAGGGCTCGGTCTCAGTTCCGCCTCGGCTTCGGTCCCTGTCCAGGCTGGTCCACCTTGTTTGCGTCGATTTTGTGGAGGTAGCTTTTGTTGGGGCATACCCTTCGGATGTAATCGGCCCCTTGCCTTGAAGACGACATCCCGCCGCCGCGACCAGTCTTCGTTCTCGTCCTTTCCGGAGAGAGAATGAGTTTCGAAAAATCAAGGGTCAAATTTCTGATGCCTACCTTCATGTTGCGTAGGCGGGTGATTACCCCAAACTGCTTCGACAGAAAGCGGCACTGGTGATCCCATACCGATATCCTTCCCGTTTCACGTGGGAGTGGCTGTGGCGAGGACGGAGTTGAGGTGCGAGTCATAGGCGGCGTTGAATCTGCTGTGTCGGTCCCGAATAGATGGGCGGGTACAACTGGTGGGGCGCGTTCGTCTGATGTGTCGTGTCAATACCACCTTCCCTAGGTTAGGTCCCTGAGCATACAATCAGATTCGAAGTGCATTTTAGAATAACGGACGGGAACGTGCCCAAATCTTTGTCTCCGAGTAAACGGGGTCGTTCGCAATTGGGTGGCCAAAGATATTGGAGATGGACGCGGATTTGATGAGCTGGCAAGATACAGTTAGCCAAATGTGGAATTGGAATACGAGTCGAGGGTGTCGGGGACGTACAACGACCGGCCAAAGGGCGACCTACAAAGTCAAGTTGGTCCCCTTCCAATTCTGAGACGATGGTTACGTACAGTGAAGACGCTCGTGTTAGTGTTTCTATCATAGTGCATATCATAGTGCAATCGTCTGAACACAGTCTTGGCCGGCTTGGAAAGTCAGTATTCGGTCAACCGTGTTTGGAACGGACGTAATTTATACCCACTTTGCATTCCGGATGAACGATGTTCAATCCCATCTGACGATCGACCGTGAGCAGCGGCTGGTCTACCACAACCTCTTCCGCCGGAAACTCGCCTGAGCAGCGTACTATGTACTCCTTCTTGATCTCTCCCTGCACAAACTCTTGTGAGAGGACGTGCGCATGGGGCGAGGAGAGACCAAGGATCATCAGCCCCGAGGTCAGTCGATCCAGTTGATCCATAGCTAAGTACCCAAGTCAAAGTCAGCGCGGGTCCAGAAAGGCCATAAGTAGTGAACTGCTCTCACTGTAAATCTTCGGGTACCCAAACTCCTGCTGGAGGATCTCCACGAGAGAGATATAAAAATAACGCCCTGTTGCGTGAACGGGCTGAGAAGCAAAGTGCATTCAGATCAACCTTCGGAGCTTGGTACTGTATACGCACAATGCTACCCGGCTTGTCAATCACGACGAAATCACGTTCTTGGTCCTCGAGAAGTATCTTGACGGATTTAGACGTGACCGGAGGCTCGTGGCGATGAACGATATTTTCGATGCGATTCCCGTTCCGCACAATCTTGTCAGGCTTGGAGATTTTGCCGTTGATAGTAGTGACACCAGACTCGAGCGCATATCTCTACAAAAACCGGAGCCAACAACACCACACGGGCAGAAACGCCGCCTCTCCGTCAGCCGACATATGAGAAAAGGGAAAGGACGGACGAAATAAGAACCACACATAATACTCAATCCCTGAATTCAGTGGACACGATCTCAAGTATCTCCCGGTTGAGCCAGCGACCTTTGGCCATCGTCGTATAAGGATACCAATACGGCGCGATCTTGCGTAGGCCGGGACGCGCGGGTGCAGGCGCCGGGGCGGGGGCAGACACGGCATCTGGGGCCATGGCGGCGAGGAGTAGGCGACGAAAAACGTGTTTGAACTGGTCCGAGGGCGGCACGAGGATGAGCGAGAGATGGACTTTGTTCGTGTGAAAGAAAAGGGTCGGTGGTGGTGATGCCAGCTTTGTGTTCAAGACTAGAGGACGTAGCTTGGATGAGAAGTGCCTACAACTTGAATGATGCACCGCCAGCGTTTTACAGGAACGGATCAACCTCTGAAGAGTTTTACCGTCCGTGCCTCCGTCTGTGTTGATGGTTGATGTTGATGCATTGACGGCGGGCCGTTTCTCCGGAGCACGTACTGTTCCAAACTATTACAAACAAACTCGTCTTCCAAACCCTGCCACTACGAAACATATACATTGCCGCTGTCCACAGTACGTGCCACCCACTTCTTCAGGCAGCTCCTCGATGGCCTTGGCCTCGACGTGCCCATCTTTGACACTTTACTGCGATAATGATACCGAGCGCGAGCTCACTGAGGACCAACGTTCGCAAGCGAAAATTAAACATTTTCCGCGTCCGCTATCATCACACGACCCGAGACTTCGTGTCATCAAATTACCAAAGTAAAAAGCACGGGTACAGTATATTCTACCACGGACAACGTATACGATACGCGGCAGATTACCCAGCCATGTCCGCTGAAATTATAAGCTCCTCCGCACGGTCAATCGGTCATCCCCAGGCACGATGGTGCATCTAAAACCCAGCGGTCGACTAGTACAAAGAAAGGTTTGACATCAGAAAGTTTATATCTCACTGGTACCCGGTCCTGATGGGTATGCGCATCTGTACCTGGAGTTGGTACCACTAGCTTTAAACGCAACGTAAAATCCGAGTTCGTCCAAATCTTTGAGTAGTCCGACATGAAATAAAGAAAGAACGCACTAGACCGCCGACTCGGAAAAAAAATATGCTTGAATCGACAAAGTGGCGAGCGGGACAACAGGCTGACCGAAACTAAAGGCGAAGGCGGAAGTCAACAACGGATCGCTCAGGCTTAAACGAAAATGGTTTCGGATATGCAGTGGGGTCAAGCAGCATACTGTACCCCTGACAAAGACGACAGTTAGAATGGCCGACGTGCAAGTGATTTATAGTAACATGCATACCATGCGTTTGCAATTACTATTATCGCATCTACATTAGTGAGTATTAGATTGCGTATAAACTTAGAGATGAGATGAACCCTAAGTACCTAAGTCTTGGCATCAGATAACCTTCAGAGATGTCATCTGCGGTTGTCGCGTGAGGTACGCTCGGAGACTCATTCACGTCAAATTTTGGCCAGCAGGCCAGCTTTGGAACACTACTATTCTGGTAACCCAAAACACAAAGTTGTATCTAACTCTCATTCTGTACGCAATAAGCCCCCCCTGCCCAGGCCGTCCTAAGCCCTCCCACATGGCTGGCTTAAGCAGATAGTAGGCCCTAGCTCTAAGAAGCCAAGCCGGGCCGGGCCAGAACATCACTGCATCACTATGCAGCCCGGATATGTTTGGTCCAAAGGAAACGGCGCTTTGCTCTAAAGCCCCTGATGAAGACGCACTGATTCTCGGGACCTTCAATATCCTAGTATAATGGAAAAATTAAGTTCACGGCGAGGGAAAAAATAGGCCCGAGAACAGACCGAGTCACTGTGATGATATTTTACGCCACTGCCACTGATGTTGCGCCAAGCAAATTGTGTGCCACCGCCATCGGACTTCCGGACCTCTAAAGATATTGTTGGGGCACCGTTCCTTGACATGATGCCATCGAACGTAGCAATAGCCCACGATTTAGCTAAAGTAAAACCAGTTACAAGAATGAGGTCTTCCATGTTTTCAACGGGCAATCCCTCGCGCTTTGACCAGTGGAGCCAGCTGTCCACATTTTTTCTGCTGTAGTCCTCGAATAACTTTGTTCTGATAACATCCTCGGAGCGGGCCCCATGAGGAAGATATAAAAGTGATCCAAAACACCGATCCCTGCACGCATACGTTTGAACCATGGAACTACGAATGCAAAAATTATAAGTGGGTTGACACTGTCCAGGATAGAACGATTTCTCACCCATCGTGTGTGTAAGCACGGATATTATCTACTTTGAATACATGAGGAGAGCGGTACTCTGTTTGGCAAACCTCAATACGATGGACATTCTCGAAATGTTCCCGTTTAAGAGGCTCGTATTCCTCTATTTCGATAAATGTGTTTGACGGATCTTCCCGAGGAAGTGTCACGTTGAATATGCGCATGAATCTCCCGTTATCTAGATAACCAACATCGCCGATCGAAACGTGACTGGGATGTTTGAAGAGACCCTCGACGGGGTTTGGATCCCATAAAGCAAGGCCGTGATTTTGGGACGGGCGGTGTTCCCGGTAAATGTTGGATGGCTCCAACGCGAGTTGTAGTGGTGTCTGCCCGTAAATGTCCCGGACTGTCAGATCCGCGCCGCACTCAATAAGCATGCGAGCGACGTCTACAGTCGACGCGAAATGTAATGGTGTCCGTCTGTCATTGCAGTGGGCTGTCAGATCCGCGCCGTGCTCAATAAGTAAGCGAGCTGCATCTACTTGTCCGCCGTGTGACGCGAGATGTAACGGAGTCCGCCCGCGATTGTCCTGGGCAGTCACATCCGCGCCGTACTCAATAAGCACGCGAGCCACATCCACTTTTTTATTCTGCAACGTTATATGTGATGGTGCCGCATCCGCGCCGTGCTCAATAAACTTGCTAGCAACATTCAAGTCTCCATCTCGCAAGGCTAGATGTAAGGGAGTCGCATTGTTTGTGGGGTCTCGAGAGGACACGTCCTGTGAGTGCTCAATGATGAGGAACTCTACAGCAGAACGTAAGCCCCAAGAAGCGGCATAATGCAAGGAGGTTTGGGGAAGTGGCAGTGGCGTTTTGTTTCGTGTCAGACCTGCTGGGTCATATATCCAGATGCAGATCGCAAGATGTGGTTCGCTCGGGTCAAATAGTCGTTTAATCCCGTCTTCCACATTTCGCGACGCGTCCTCGAACCGGGCATGATCAACCCAGTGCTGCGCAGCATATTCGGCGAGAGGAAAATCTTTCAGACTGTCCTTGGTGACATCCTTATCGAGATGTAGAAGAATTCCCAAACAGGCTTGTGCCACAAGGGTATGGGCAGGTGTCATAGAAACATGATAACGTCGGGAAATGGTGTCGGTTGCTTCGGCAAGGCGGGTGGACGTCAAAAATTCCTTGACGGAAAAATGTGAGAACTGTATGACAAGGGAACCCCGGTCGTTGACCATGGAAAGTAGAGTGGAACATGTAGACAATACGGCAGCCGCTGGATTTTTCAGGCGCCAATCCTCATGGAATTTCGGTATTGATCCTTCCAAGTCGTCGAAATCGAATGCGAGCAAGTCGGCCAATTCCTTGACTTGAAGTGGGCGGGAAGCCACCGAGACGAACTGAAACATGCGATGGGCGAATTCCCAATTTTTCTCATTGATGCCTCGCAAGATACGCTCGTATGTCTCGTCCAGTGTCTTTGGTAATTCGGCCAATGCTTGCGAGAGACGTGCTGGGATGCAGTCGCAAATGTTGACCGTCTGACAATCCACCCATCTGTACCTACATCACAGAAATGAGCAAGAGTCATCAAGAGTGAATTCGGTATCGACGTCTTACATCCCGTCCGATTTTTCCGTGAGGACGTCGATGGCCAGCTTCCTGTGCTCTTCGTCCCACATGTCTGTTGTACGCGTGCTAATGACTGACTCGATGTAGTCCTTGATATCCCTCTTTTGTCCACCCTCGTCATGCAAGGAAATAGAGCGAAAAATTAAAGGATCGAGGACCTTCTTGATATCAGGTTCCAGTCGGCTAGTGACGCACATACGCAGTTTAGGGTTTTGTGTTCCGACAAGATCCTTTATGAGGTTTAGGACTTCGGCACGTGGTGACCGGACAACAGATGGTTTTGGACATTCGTCCAAAGCATCTACGATAAGATAGACGGGGGCCAGTCCGGGGAGGCCAAGTAGGCCTTCTAAACATCCCGTAAGTTCTTCGTCGCTGGGAGGACGCAAACCCTTGTCGTGTTCCGAGTAGAAGTCGGAAAGAATATCGAAGTAGGAGTCAGATTGGTGATAAAGTTGGACTAGAAAGGATGAAAGCAGTCCACGCAATTTCGTCTTTCTGTCATCGCTGAAATCGCAGTAGAAAAATGCTAATGACGCAAGTCCAGCTTTCTGCATGGCACGGATGTCTTCGATGATTGTGGTGCTAACAAAAACGATGAGTTTTTCTGAGAAATATAAAAAATTTCATGTACCAAAAGACACTTTTCCCAGCCCCCGCTGTGAAACAAAAAAACAATTTTTAGTCTGCTAAACCGCAAAAGCTGGCGATTAACAAACGTTTCCCATGGACCCATAGAAGTGAACTCGGGACCTCGGACGTTCTCCATTCTAAAAATATGTTGCCATGAATGAACCACTTTGCAGACCCGGGATGGCGTAATTTGCAGGCAGCATAATGGTTCTTCCACGGGGCAGGGGGTGATAGCCATCCGAAAATATCTTTCTGTAAGCTGTCACCTGTTGGACAACCTTGGTGATCCAAGTGCCGGCCACAGCATCAAGAAATGGCTCACGCTTCGCCTTGTTCAAACTACTCGCGACCTCGTGCATAGTTTCTGAATCCTAAGTCAGATACACAATCACTTGACTGTGGCCCGAAAAACAAACCGAGGGTTTTCTTAAGATGGTCAACCGATACCTTGCCGTCTACAGAAAAATATCCTCAACACCCACCGGGCGACAGAGTTGGTGGATTTGTTCACCGTCCATTACCACTTTCACATTCCCGACAAGACAATGGACGACCTTGAGGATCTCTGCAACGGTTTGCCGAGCTTCGTCCTGCGTCAATCGGTCCAGCCTCTGGACCATCGCCTCCTCACCAACAAGCTTTCGAACCGATTTTTCTTCATTCATAAGTTACCTAATAAATTCCGTCACCAACGATCGACTCACTAAGTTTTCCCTGCTGTATCTCTTTTTTAGTCAACGCGAGTGTGGAGAGCAGCTCTATGAGAATCTTGACAATCATTTCATTCATGGCTTCTGTGGGAGTGATTTCGGTATAGATCTCGAGGCGATTGAGGAAATGACCAATTGACTCGAGCAGATCGGCCAGGGCGCTGTAGTCATCTATGACACCCTTGACGGCCTAAAATGCTTAAATGTTACAAAGATGCGCACTCAGAGGCTAAATATAGGTACATACGGAGAGTAGAATGCCGAGGGCAGTCTGTATTGCTCTCACGGGTGGGGGATGCTAGAGGACGAGGTCAGAAAGGTTGAACACCTGTCGGCGCCTACAAACATTACCAGACCAATATCCGGAGCAAAATTGGCAGCGGGGGAAACGTTTTGCAAAACGGTTAAGAACGTTTTAAGAGGTTTCAAAACTTTGTCTTTCTCCCGGAATTTCTTGAAGTCTTGCGCTTGTTCACAAAGAATGGCAGTAACGGACTCAACGGAGTTACCATCCTGGAGGCGGTCTGCGAGGGGGTGTTTTGCCAATTCTATGCCCGTCTGCTGCTTGTAGTCCTCCAAAGCGGCCTCAAAGAGCACACGCAAACGTGACGATCCTGACTGATCGCTCATGTCAAAAATGGGGGAAGAAATGTGGGATTGAAAGGGGGTCAGGGGGAGTTGAATCCTTGGTTTGAATCGCAGGGAGGATTGGAAGGAAATGCCAACGGTGGGGAGATAATGGGATGCGGTCACGGTGGTAGATGGTTGAAATGGGTCCGGTAGGACGACTGTCGCTTATCGATCTCACGAACGGCCACGACCTAATCATGATGGGGCGTAATTAGTGGATGATGAGCGCTTGGTTGAGCCGTTGAGCGCCGCGCAGCAGTACTCACGGTACGTCGGTAAGTACAGTGAATTTTACAGATCGCGCTCGGCGAATGCCTTCGCCTGATCACGTGCCTCTTCTCTCTAGGTCCCAACTTTCACTTTCATTGCGCGCACGGGTTTTCCTCATCACGTTTCACCTTTACAACGATTACAAACAAACTTGTCAAGCTAACAAGTTACCACGGACGATGACGTATACGGTACGCCGAGATTTAACGCAAACTACCCAGCCATGTTTGCTGAAATTATAAGCTCCTTCGCACGTTCATCTCGAGGCACGATGGTACATCTAAAACCCAACGGACGACTACAATGAAAGGATGACATCAGAATATTCATATCAAACCCACTACTGACGGGTATGCTCATCCGTACCTGGAGTTCGTACCACTATCTTTAAACGCAACGGGAATCTCGTTCCCCAGCTCGTCCTTGGGTGGTCCGACATGAAATACGGACAGAATGCACGAGACGGAGAAAAACAAGCTAGAATCGACAAAGTGGCGAGCGGGACAGACACGCCGACCGAAACCAAAGGCGGAGGTTAACAACGGATCGTCGCGGAAGGACCCATCGGCTTTAAGGAAGCGCTCGGGGTTAAACGAAAATGGTTCCGGATATGCAGTGGGATCATGCAGCATACCCCTGACGAAGACGACGGGTCAGAATGACCGACGTGCAAGCGATTTTACGTGTATACCATGCGTTTGCGATTACTATTGCACCTAAATCAGTTGAGTATCAGTACTAGTATGCGTTTAAACTTGGAGATGAGATGAACCCTTTGGGATAAGATAGCCTTCATAGACGTCATCTGCAGTTGTTGCATGAGGTACACCTGGAGAATCACACGCGTTACCCTCCGCAATCACCAGTCAAGGAGCGTCACCAACCGACAGGTGTTGCCATACTCCATCTCATGACCTCTCTGCACAAAGCATCGATATATGGCAGCCTAGGGCGATCAGCATAATCAGGGAGACGTAAGTTCCCGGTGACTGCATCTAGCTCCTTTTGGGCGCGCTTCTGGACTTCCGGGTACAAAACGAGGACGCGAAAGAAAGCAATTATTGTCAGGGCCGTCTGGGTAGGGAGTAGAATAAGACTTCGTCCTTTAGGTAATCTGCATATATTCGCACCGAATCCGAGCCCGCTTCGCATGCAGCAATTTCAAAAAACCATATAATCGGCGGTAGAGTACAACCACTCACCAGTGTACATGGACCCCAGTACACCATTCAATACGGCCTCCGCATTCTCTCTCTCCGGACCCTGCATCTTTTCTATCACCTGCAGATTTTCGAGTGCGAGTGACGAACGAGCGGTGCCTTTCTTCTACAGTTTCGAAGGGACATGGGCGTTATCTCCAACGTGGTTTCGCCTCGTCAAGTAAACAAAAAACGCACGAATCCGTCTTTGACAAATTCCATCGGGTAGCGGAGCACGTCCTGTCCTGCATCGAATCCGGCTTGGGCTGCAGGCTTATAACTTAGCCATGGAATCCAGGCGGGAATATGTTTCACTGCAAAGGGTTCCCCTTAGTCGGTCGCTCACGACGCAATTCGGGAAGCTTACAGGACGGTATCTCATTAACAAGAACAGTCCCAGGGAGAACCGCGCTCCCAAGTTCAGCCATCTTCCGGGCTACGACAAGAAGGTGGTCGCTGTAACTCTTCACATCATACCCATATACTAGTGACATCAACAGCTTTGCTTGATATCTGATAGTAAGCCGTTAACGTTGGTAGGAGCTGGGGACTGGTGGTATCTCACAATTCGATATGATGTTGGAAAGATCCGGGATCTGAGAGGAGCTGATAAAGGAGATCGTGTGTTTTCGAGACCTGCATCGGACGGTATTGTACCACGGCACTTGCACGAAGACTACGATCTAGGAGTTTGCGTCCGTCGCGCCAATAGTCACCATACGGAGTAGTTGGATGAAACCACTCCCATCCCATCCTGATCAAATAACAGGTCTGTTAGGGCATCCGAGAAGAGAGGGGAAGCGCATACATCTGGTAAAATGGCATAAGATGGCGATCCGAGTAGATATTACTGCGCTTTTCAAGCAAGTCCTTGGCCACCTTCGGCGAGTTAAGAATGACTATTACTTGTCCGAAAATTTTGACGGACATGATGTCCCCTATACCCTCTCGGCGCCAGCACAAGGACATTAGTTTCGAAAACCGGCTTCATACCATTTTTCTGACCCCACTCAGTGAAGGTCAGCCAAACAAAGTTCTTTGGAAAGGTCAGAAAGTGGCCTATTATTGGTAGCCCTCGAGGCCCTGGAGGATAGGGAAGTCGACTTGACTGGCATCGATAGTTGAAGGAATTAACCAGAGCAACAAAAGCTGCAACTGCAAGGACGTCCAGAAGCGTAATCGGTGACACCAAAGGCATGTCCTATGGGGAAGGTGAGGGATAATGTAGTTAGTCGTGCTAAGAAAGGACCCGGTATATAATGGCTTTCAAAGTCAAACAAAGCAAAGAGATCTGATACCACGAACTGGGCTCGCCATTAGAATGTGTCACAAAACATAGCAAAAGGACTACGCAATAGTGCGGTATCAAGCGGTACCAGGAATGATGTTAGCTTGATAAGGAAAATTCAGTGAAGCACAGATATTCGCTACGAGAGCGACATGACGCACGCGCTGCCTGGGAATTCTTTGTGCTGGCGGATTAACGTAGGACGTCGCCCATGATATTTTGTGGCAAATCTCGGAAACGTCTAATAACGTATTAGGAAAGGATAACCTAAAATAAGCCTGATAATCATGAGTTGTTTGGTCGTTTTCAAAGTGTACGGTGCAGGTGCCAAGGGTAAGCCTACAAGCCGCAGCACACAACTTGAAGGGGCCCCGTTCTCACCGTGACGGTCGGTGGAGGGCTATATCATCGTCATATCCAACGCTCGGAGAAACTCTTTGAGAGAAGTAGGGAGGTACTGTATCGGTCTAAATGGTGGCGTAAGTTAAGCGTGGTTGAACCGACCACAACCGCGTTGAAGGACATAAACAAGGCCGATTAATGGAGGAGATTCGGGTCAACGGCTCGTTTGAGTGTCCAGGGAGCTCAGGTCGAAGTGCAACGGGCTGAGAAAAAGGTACCCTAAAGGGCGAGAAATAGTCCAGAGAAAGTAAGAGGGGAAGCGAGAACGCCGAGAAGGGAGCGACGCCGACTCGGAGAGATGACTTGCTTACCATGCGGTCCTATATGACACATGGCATGTGATGCCGCAGATAATGCCATGGATGTTTATTGGAGAAGGCTAAAACATCTTAGGGGGTAAAGGAGCAAGCGGGTATCGAGTGTCGTGTGGTGAGAAGTGACGAAATAGGAAGTGTGAGTAAGTCTGCGGGGCGGGCTGTGTTAGCACGCAGTGACACTGGCAGCCACGCCGGCACCTTACAGAGGGTAAGGGGAAAGAATCGCTTGTATGGTATCCGTGACCAGACGTGTGCGGCCTCGGCAGGTTAAAATGATAGCCATAGCTGGTACTTCGTTGATGAAAGAGTCCGGCGGTGATGCCGGGCCGGGACCAGTTGTAATCATCAGTAGCAGATGTAGATAAGCGTAGATACAGGATATGACTGTATCTACTGATGTGGTCGTGATGGGTCGTAACTCGTAACTTGCATGACAGGTGACCTGGTCCGCGTAACATCCCTCTTCCTTCGACTCGAAGATTTTCACTTTACCTAGATCAAATGATCAATAATTCGAATCGAAATCGAAAGGTGTATTCTGACCTTGGGATCTAGAGGGCACTGATTAGTTCGTCAACGGTCTCTTGCGCTGTTTGGGACGTGGTGTGGCACTGGCCAAGGCACTGCCAGTGTGCGCCGCCACCGATGTGGACTTGGATGGGGAACTTGAAGACTGACAGGAAATAAGTAAGGCTTAAAGCAAGATGTAGGGCAAAGTCCGTACAACGTCCTCTATCCTGCAAGCAGACCACGAACACCAGCGTTTCATCTCAGCCGAGTCACCTTGCAACAAAACTGGAGCAGAGTACGAAGCTGGTGAACCAGGTCCCAAATAACTTGAAAGTCAGCTCAACCCATCTACAAGAAACTAGTAGTCTCCTCACGAGAGATCACAGCCAATCCGGCGACGAGAACAAAAACGATGGCGGTAAAGCGCATGGGTATAAAGAGCATAAAGTGGAGTTGTGAAGGTTGCAATCAGTCAGAAACCTGAGAGGATCAAGTGGGTGGTAGGGCCTCTTATATAGCTTTCTAGTTTATACTCGTTCGTCCTCGCGATCTCTAAATTACTGTAAAGCTGCACGACGACTACAATATCACATCTAGATTAGCCCAGGGGCGGGACTCCCTCGCGCTGTCCTCACGCTCCGTCTTACTGTAATCCACGCGCTCCGTTTTAATTCACGCTCTCCGTCTCAATTCACGCGCACGCGCTCCGTCTCAAAACCAGGCGCTCCGTCTCAATTCAGTCGCTCCGTCTTACAGTAACACGCTCCGATTTGCTCGAGACACGTTTAAAATTCTTACAGTGGCTAGGGTAGTTATTTACCACCGTAAAAAGTTGTTCAAGTTGTGGCTGGTGCCAACTGTACTAAGTGTAGGCAGACGTGTGCGTTGTGTGGCAGGGAGACGCGTTGCGTTTACATCCCCCCATGGCCGTCATCCATTATTGCGATGGGCCTGATCATTCCCATTGGATTAACATGTACCAATGATCCCGACTCTCGCCTGTTCTGTCAGTCAACAAGTAGAAAGCTGTCATCCAAAATGGAACATACGTGATGTTAACAAATATTGTGATGACGGTGTTTAGCTAAGTTACACATAATTCAGCCTTGTATGGAATAAACGTTGCTAAACGCTCGACGGACAGACTTGTCTGTGAACGTTATCGTCGTCATGTTTAGTCCCGTGTTTAGTCCCCGGTCGATGCCTGTGGAAGTCGGCTGAATCTTGCTCGTTGTCCTCGATTCCTCAGTCAAACGTTGAGCCAAACCAGTTGAACCCCCCGCCCTCGACCAGAGTTATAGTAACAACAAACAAGTGCACTTCAGTCATCTGACGAGTACTGTACCACGACAGTTCAGTACTTCAGTGCCTGATTATCACATTTACTGTACCCCAGTGTCGAATGACCAGACCATGCGGCTTTGTGACCATCGCTTGTCGACAATCAACGTTCCTGAGCCAGCCGTTCGGAAGTCCGGCTCCGTCGCTACGCTGGGTTGTAAACCTTGTGAGCAATTATTCCAGTGCAATTCCACTCCTCCCAAAAAAAGGAAATCAAATCAAATTTATTTGATACGGAAAAAGTACAGCCGGCTAACCGGATCTGTGCGGGCTCTCTCGTAGCCGTGTGTGGGCACCCGGCTCCGTCGTCTTGCGTGTGTCCTCAGCGTCGAACGCGACTGGACTCGCCCCCCTCCCGGCCGTAAGCATTTCCCACCTCTCACCTCTCTGTTACTCGTATGGGTGCAACCTTCAGCTCGAAGGTCTCGCCCTCCCACGGGTTACTGGCGTGGTGGAAGAGGCGGCTGCGGATCACGCACATAGGCCGGTCAAGGCACCGTAATGGAGCTTGTTGTACTCCTCCGTGTTCTTGATGTAGTGGACAATGGACAAGACGGCGAAGGTAGACTCCCTTCGCTGCGGTTCGCTCGGCCTTTTCTAGCTCGTCAGAATTCTCCGGTAGCAAAGGCGGCGTCATAGATTGCGAGACATGATCATTGTAGTTCTGGAGGCCCTGGGGTACGCCAACGAGAAAGGGGGGCAAAATAGAGGCGTGTTGCCAGTCGAGCAAGCTGACGACTTTGCCAGCCAGAGTCGGGTGACTTCCGAACGACGATATTGCTCTGCTGGAGGTCTGGATGGCGGATGCAGAAATGACCGAGGGCGGGTTTCTAGGGACGAGGGATGACGCGATGAGGAGAAAGCGGTTCAAGTTCTCGATGTGGTGCGACGGCGACTGCCCCTGGTACTGGTAACCATCTCTCCTTTCGCGCCGGAACGGCAAGAGCGGTCGACCGAACTGCTCGAGATAAGCTAGTTCCTTGCGGGCTGCTGCTACGAGCGCTACTTCGGCGCTTTCGTCTACAATAGTCGGTTGGTTCAAGGGCGTAATAATTTTAAAAAGGCAGAAAGCGGCGTATACGGTCCCTGGTCTACGTCGAGCTGTGGTCTCCTGCCATACCACATAGGCAGTCTTGTATCTGGACCGTAGAGGCTTCCGACAGCGGGGAAATCATTTGAGACTCGAGTTGAGTAAGTCGGCGCAAAATTGAAACGACATCAGATTTCCCCCAGCTCCAGCCATACATCGCTAAGTTTCGTACCTCTCATGAATTGTACTCGGTCTTCGCTGCGTTGTCCGACGCAGATGAGTATCCGTATACCTGGGGAACAGGTAGCCCAGAGGAACGCAGGATTGTAGCCACTTCTCTAGCGACAGCGTAGTACCTGGGGAGCGTAGCCGGGTACGGAATACGAGCGACCATTTGGAAGTCGTCGCGCAAGGTAACGAGAAAGGTACGGTTGAATCCGCCCTCGGCGAGCTTTGATAAGTTGACGACATCAGCAGGACTTCAACCAACGAACTGCGCTGCAAGTCGACGTAGCCCCTCGACGTCGAGAACGAGCTTCCGCTCTGCGTGGCGAAGAGAATCGTTAAATCTGAACAAGTTGGACTACGGGTCAGAAATATGCGCTATACAGTAGAAGCAACATCGCCAACATGTATGAGACTTACACCCAGCGCCCTGAAGTATAGTTGAAAAAAGTCGTTATCAGAATTTTCCACGATGGAGAAGGCGCGACGTGGGACCAAACGTGTCGTGGTGGAGCTTGGAGCTCGTGAAGGGAGAGTATAGCAAGCGCAGTGAGACTTTCAGAAAGTTGAAGACGAGCCTCGCGCTCCCAAGGCAGGGCATGCCGGTGTATGTGGAGGTAAATGGGGTGGCGGAAGAAGGCAAGAAACTAGCCAGCACGCCGTCTTAAGAGAGAGAGGCTGCACCGTTGCGCCGAAGGGACTCAGTCAAGGAAGCAAGAAAGGAAGACCCCATGTACAGTAGTGGGAGAATGTTGAGGCGCCGGAAGTGCAGTTTTCACAATTGGTAATTAGAGCTCTAGTCATCACGTTTAATCTTTGCGCAGTTTTCGAACCTGCGCAAAGATCAAACTTGATGAACTTGTGCGAAGGAGGATTGACTTGTAGAAAAAAGACATCAGCAAATTGGTCGAAAACTTATAAGGGTATATAAGGCCTTATAATGGTCAAAAGGGCCAAAATAGACAAAATATTGGGCGGAGTTTATAAGAATTTAAAAAATTATAAGTGTGGTACTTGTGCAAATAAGTTTGGTCAAAGTTTACAAGCAATTCTGGGGTTTATAAGGGATTATGGACTTTATAAGTTATTTTGGGGTTTGTAGGCGGAAAAAAATAATTGGCTACTGGGTTTACAATTCATTACAGATTTCATGTGATTATTCTAGTAATTTATTATTTTATTTTATTTCGTAAGCCAATTATCATTCAGTCACTCAAATCAATGGCCCGCCACAAGGAATCGAACACGCGTACTCACTCGCTACTCACTAACTACTGTAGTAACTTACTGGGGTGCCTTACTACCACTGGGCCACCAGCCCATTCCTGTCATTCCAACACTCCATCCTAAATAGGGTTCATCCGGGTACACGTCACACCGCGACGTGGGTTTCATCTCAGTATTTTTTCCATGAACATACTGTAACAATATGCCAGGAACCCTTGACACAACGACATCATCTCTCTACTGGCCCTCCTCGGACCTCAAGATGCGTAAGACACAAAGGAACGCGACTCTGATACTTGTGGCTACACACTCGGCCGTTGGCTCGTTGGACAACATTCGACGCTCGACTTCCGGCGCAAGACAACTGCAAACAAATTGAAGACTGTTCATTTTTTCATATCTCCGGAGTGATAACGTGTGTTACAGACGGACTATCCGTATCGTGTTAGAGTCTACTCTTTGTATAAAGAGTCGCCTTAGATAAGATAAGATAAGGCAAAGCGGATCTAAGTGGAGATCCGGTCCGATAGCAGACTCTAAGCGCGGAGCGTTAGAGCGCAAGGGAATAAGGGATTGCGGAGTGGAGAGTGGAGCGGAGACTTAGTGAGCTCGGAAGGGACTGGAGAGCGAACACTCCGAAGGGTTTATGGTCCTGAAGTAAGGTGATTACAAGGAGACCAAGTCTGGAGAGACTGGCCACCGTTCAGAGCACTATATATACAAGCTGGTGCTACGAGTCAACGAGAGTCATGATGACAAGGGCAACGAGTCATCAAGAGCGCAGTATAGTAAGGAGTCAACACGACTAATTATGACTGGGGAAGTACAGTAATGACTCATGCGCGACGACTCACCAGTAGTCAGTGAGGAGGAGCTGCGTGATCGTGGGAAAGGTAGCCGGAACAGGAAGGTAACCGATAGAGATGTGTTAGGCTAAAACAACTGCTAACGATCTAGATAGTCCGGTAAGCGCGGGTAAGTGGGCCGGTCGTACACATGGTGGGAAGCGAAGCGTAAGGAGACAGAGAAGGTCGACAGGCGTAACATCACCCCCTTTTCAGGGTCAAAGACGCCGGATCAAAGATCAGCGCTCGTCAATGAACGACCTTATCGTACGGGGAACCTGAAGCGTGCGGTGCGTAAGTAGTAAGTGAGGAAGGTAGATCATTCCCACAGTAAGATGGGGGAAGACCGCAATTATGTAGTGGGGCCGCGAGTCACGAATATAATAAGCTTCCGACAGGAAGCACGAAAGCGGGAAATCATAAGTGGGGGACGAGGCATCGTACTCGAAAGGGAGACACTGTACAAGGCGGCACTGGGCAAGGGAGACGCGGAAGATGAGGTCCTTCATGATGGTTATCATGGAGGGCGAACAGGGAGGGCCTCTAGTAGTCAAAATGAGGCTCGTAGCTGTCGTCCGACGAACTCCCTGACGCTTGAGGCATTCCCGGCGAAGGTGACCGGTCTGCTGACACTTGTAGCAGCGGGGCATCTTCTCGCACTTTTTGACGTTTGCGCGACTGGAAGTCCCTCCAATAAAGCGGGACTGTGGGGGAGTTCTGTGCTTAAGTATGCCCTTAGAAATGTTCTTCGCACGGGGGCGCAGATCATTATGTACGGGATCGGGAGCAGGATCTCTAGCGGACAAAGGAATTTCTCCGTCAAAGCCTTTGATGGCATCGGCGAAGAGCTGCTGGGCATCGGCGTCATCGTCCATGTCCAGAAGGAGGACGTCCATGTGCGCCAGAAGGCGTCCCAGGACGTTGGCGTACTCGAGTTTCTCCAGAACCTGTAAAGCCCGATTGAGATATTCCATCTCCTTACGGCGGAGATGGTTAGCAGTCGCTTGGATGGCATACTGAGTACTCTTGTAGTACTGGTATTGGCGTACGCTGGCGATGAGGTCGACTGGGAAATAGTCAGTGATGACCCGGTCGACGGCTTTACATCCAAGAGAGCTGGGATTGAAGAGGGCAACTTGGTTCGGAGTGAGCAGCGGGCAGAGGTAATCCACAGGGGTTGCCTCCAGACTACGCTCGTGGATGGGGTACCCTTTGCCGAAGGTGGCGTAGACCCTAGGGTGTGCCGGAGTCATGGAGTACTTAATGAAGGGGGCGACAACACGCCTCTTCTCAATGGCGGGGTCCGGGACGAGGAAGCGGAAGTAATTGCATCAGCAATTTGCGCAATGCCTTTATTACTCTTTAATTGCTTTATTCAAGGATTTCAAGCAATTCCA
>QLOU01001675.1:0-12443 GCA_003313715.1 Russula abietina
GTGGCAGGAGCAGTGCTATTGGTTCTGTAATTCGATTATGGTTATAATGAAGGAGCAGTTCCCTACAGAGCTGGTGCTGGAGGCGACATATAGCCGCCGAGGGAAATTCAAGAATATTGTCCAAATGCCGAACAATTCATCCGCGATGACAAGTATTCAGAGGGCATTTAAGTCAAATCTTGCATCAAACGCCAATCTGCTCAGGGCCAGTACACCGAGCCAACCACGCTTATCCTACCAATCGAGCTCTGATCCTGGTGGACCTCTTCCGCAAACACCCGTGCAACCACCCGTGCAGCCTCATTGGACGAACACCGAGACAGAGGTTTTCTTTCCTTGGCTTTCGGAGTCACATCCACAGCTGTCGCCTCAGGAAGTGAAACCCAAATTACGTCCACAGCCATCCCCTCAGGAAGTGAAACCTAAATCGCGTCCACAGCCATCCCCTCAGGCAGTGAAACCTAAATCACGTCCACAGCCATCCACTCAGGAAGTGAAACCTATATCACGTCCTCAGCCATCCCCTCACGAAGTGAAACCTAAGTCACGTCCACAGCCGGACCCTCAGGTTTCGCTTCCCAAGTCACATTCACAGCCATCTCCTCAGCCTGAGGGCGTACAGGACAATGTCCCCCCGCATTTGCGCTACCAGCCAAGCTCTGATCCTGGTAGACCTCTTCCGGCGCAAACACCCGCGCTTTCGCGAACACCCGTGCAGCCACCCACGCAGCCTCAGCGGGTGAACTCAAAAAAGTCAGAGGTTTCCATTTCTTGGCTTTTTGAATCAGATCCACAGCTGTCTCTTCATGGGGGACAGGAGGACAAGGATGTCCCCCACGGGGCGCCACCAGTATCGCTATACCCAAATGCCAATCTGCTCAGCAACCCATCGAATCAGCCGCGTTTACCCTACCAGCCGAGCTCTGGACCTCTTCCGGCGCAAACACCAGCGCTTCCGCGAACACTCGCGCAGCCAACGCAGCCTCATCGGGTGAACTCCGAGTCAGGGGTTTCCATTGCTTGGCTTTTTGATTCAGATTCCGTCTGACCAAACCTTCGGTGTGGTTCGGTGTGCGTTGTAAGGTGGCAGTCCGGCTGCACACCGCGTTCGACTCTTTCCCATCTAGCTCACGTCACTTTTGTTTGATACCATACTTACATAGGCTTCATTTCATCCTCCTTATCTCTATTGTGGCTGCGACGCGCGCAGTTGTTTCGTCCTCATTAATATTACCCATGCATTCACGCCGTCACGTGTCTCACGTCACACGAGTGACCGACGTGTGACATCTTTTTCGTTACACATCTTTTCAATTCTTTTGCATCTGGTCGCTCCGGATCCCCCCTCCTGATCGATCATATATCTCATTTATTTACAGTAAGCATAAGAACGGACTCCATAAACGAATTTAGTTCAGTTTTCCCCCAATTCTCTTCTTGTCTGCCTCACTCGTGTGATTTCTCCTTCACTTTAGCCTATTGCACATCGACCCGAACAACGCTGCGCCTCCCGAGCCACCAAGCCACCATGTGTATCGTTTTCCTGTCAAGCGTTGACATCCTTTATCTTTGTTCCTTTAGATCATCGGATCTCTATCTTCCACGAACTCACACACTCGACAATTCAGCCGTGCAACAGCGTGTACGTACTGAATAACTCAGTCGGTACTGGTATACGAGGGGTTTACCCGTGGGTTTATGTCCGAGATCTCCACTGCTAGTATCGCCGTTACCAGCAGTTGAAATCTCGGACGAAACGGATGGTTATGAGCGTCTACCTGAAGATTACCCATATTTCAAGATCTCTGCCGCCGTGGCTGGCGTTTGCTGACTCGAAATTTATTGTTGGATAAGATTTGCTTAAAGTATGTGTTTCGTCATTGCATCATAAAAGAATCAGGCTAATAGAAGAAATTACAGAATACAAAAACAGTTCACATACCCTCATTTCAGTTATCGTCGTCCGAAGCTTACAACTCTCCGGTTTGCTTCCCCGAGACCGAGTGATCCCAGCGCTTACTCCCTTCCTACCAATAATGGTCCCCGCCATATTAGCTTCGGAGGAGAATGCGTTGCTCACAACTGGCATGCTTAACCGTCGCATCCACCCGCTTTTCGACTTTTCCTGCTCTGTGGGCGTAGATGCGCGGAAAGCGGTGTCACCGCATAGCGTGCAACAGTACATGCAGGACATTGTCAATCTGGAATGTGTACATCATTGATCGCTCGCTGCGTGGCATTGGACATAAGGATTGGTGTGCCGGGTAGCAGAAGGCTCGTGGTGCTGCGCGAGTGTGCCGACGTGATCATGAGTGAGGTAGCCGGGGGTCGATTCGGTTGCGATACCCATGACTGTGGTCTTTGTGGGCCCAATGTGGGGCAGGTACGATTTTGTGATGAATCGCTTGCGTAGCCGTCGAACACCAGGCTGCGCGGCGTCTCGTCTTCCTCACTCGCAGGCTCTCAGTTCCAAAGCTCGTTCGCTGTGCTGGCGTCTGAGTGCCAGTTCGTCGGTAGGCATACCGAAGCGATCGAAGCTGATTGATAGGAACTGCTGCACCTGCGGCACAAGGAGAACTCGACCAGAGACCGGCAATATTCGATTATTTCAATGCGAGGGATGGAGTCATAGGTCCTCAATTGTGGTGGGATAAAGTGGTTCAAATGGCCAATCTAGGCCCAAAGGTGTCATAAAGTGAACGTGGCGAGGCGAGTCGTGTTGAAGGGCCAAGTGTAATCAGAGGTTGAACATATTTGGTCAACTATGCTACACGATCATGATATAGCTCAGATAGCAAACAATATTAATACTGTTGCTTAGAGGCTTCTCTTCCGTCATCAGAAGGCTTCCAGGTGCTTCTCATCCCACTTCACTCTCTGAATCACGTGGCCTTGTTTGGTTGTGGGTCACTGCGTGGATCACATCAACTCATCTCATATAGTATGGATCAGAAAAATTCCACCGCCAGCTTAGAAGACTTTCAGAATATCCAAATTTATACTCTTCTCCAGTTCTGCGATGAACCCAATTTCGATGTTGGGAAGATCAGAGAGATTAGCCATTACAAAGAGGCCAATCACCCAGGTGAGGGAGAGATTGAACATCTGCCAGTATTTGTTATAATCCGGGGCCCACACCAGAGCACGAATTTCTGTTGGCCAAAGTAGTGGACCCCAGCTCTCAGAGCACTCGTTGGCTCCGCCTTGAACGTAGCCGCCAGGAGAAAGCAACATCCTGGTTAAAAAAGAGCTCGTCGATTTTTCCTGCCAAGGACACTGTGCATGTAGCGGCGAAAGCGGCGTCACTTCTCGATTCCCCTTTATCCCGCATGTCCTCCCTGCAATATGATGCTCCGAGCGAGCCATCTCTAGCCGACTTCCGCTGCTTGCTCCGTTTAGTCCTCACGTTGTCTCCCACGTACAAATTGTGGCAGGAGCAGTGCTACTGGTTCTGTAATTCGATCATGGTTATAATGGAGGGGCAGTTCCCTACGGAGCTGGTGCTGGAAGCGGCACATAAGCGCAGAGGAAAATTCAAAAAAATCGTCTATATACCGACCAATGCAGAAGCGATGTCAAATATTCAGAAGTCATTCAAGTCAAATCTTGCCTCAAATGCCATTCTACTTAGGGCCCTCAGTAGCTCACCGAAGCAGCCGGGTTTGTCTTACCAGCCAAACTCAGATCCTGGTCCCTATGGACGTCTTTCGCAAACACCCGCGCAACCACCCACGCTGCCTCATTGGCCAAACTCCGAGCCAGAGGTTTCCTTACAATCGCTTCCTGATTCACCGTTGCCCCTTACGCCCATCCCATCCACCCCACCGCAAATATACCAGCCCCCGCAGCGATCACCCACTCCTCCCAATCCGCCACAAGCATACCAGCCTCCGCCGCGAACACCCACTCCTCCCAATCCACCACAAGCGTACCAGCCCCCGCCGCAAACATCCCCATCGCCCACGTTGCCGCAAGGATACCAGCTACCGCCAGGAATCCCATATCAGCCGCTGCCGCGAACACCCATGCCACCCACATCACCGCAAGGATACCAGCCTCCGAAAGGATACGAGCCACCACGAGGATACCGGCCACCGAAAAGATACCAGCCACCACAAGGATACCAGCCGCCGAAAGGATACCAGCCACCACACGGATACCAGCCGCCACAAGGATACCGGCCGCTGAAAGGATACCGGCCACCAGAAGGATACCAGGCTGATATCCTTGCCATCGCCAGAAGCACTGCGGCCTCATTTGAAGAGTCATTTCAAAAGTCATTGGCCGAAATTCGACGCCCTTGGGACCAAGGAAGGGACCCTTCCTAAGTCATCGTGTCTCTATTTTGTCATCCGACCAAACCTTCTTGGCGAGCATTCGATGTGCATGCTCTGGATGACTCAGTACAAGATGTGCTCAGTTTATCTCTCGGTGGCATCGGTGCATTTTTTCCTTACATTATGTATTGGGCAGTACAGTGAATGGTTCTATGTCCAATATTACTTGTTGAAGCCGTCATTGCATCAGGAAAAAAAAAGCCTGTGGACCATCCACTTACTGTTTTCTATCTACCACCACACTTTCCCTTTGGCCCAAACGCGAGAACGGGTGTTTGCCTCCATTTTCCGCATAATAACCGCCGATCCTCGGCCCAGACAGTGACGCCAGCGGAGGGGCTCCATGTTGTCTCATGTGACACCGACACCGACGTGACAGACTCCCTCGCACAAAAAAGTTGCATTACAGTAATTCCGCAATATCAATTGAGCGTGCGGATAGATAGGCATATTACACAGGGTTGCGTATGTTGCAGAGTCATGCAGCAGATGCAAACATAGATAGCATACACCCCGACTACACGCCAGTGGTCACTACGCCCTTCAAACCGACGTCTGTCTAGAAAAGCTTGTCCGTTCCGCATGATGGTATATAACTGGTCAAAGGCGAGTACTTGTGCATATTCTAGAACGAGTCATCGACTACCAGATAGAAATGACTTGAATGAGGAACAAAACACGGTTCTGCAAAGACGGTATATGAGCCAGTCTGCATGCAGGCGCGAGAGATCAAGGCGGAAGTTGAGAGATCACCAAACAGGAATGTGAAGTCAAAACGATCTGTAATGACTGTGAATTGCGTAAAGTGAGTAAACCTGGGGCCAGACCTTCGGCTGCCATGTGGGCCATCCGGTTGAAGAAGATCGTCCAATTTGTTCTGCATGAAACTATCTTAGCTGAGACTCACTCAAAGATGGTTTCAAAATAACTTGATTTTCGCCAGATTGGCTAATGGAAAACTTTGCCTCATGTGGCTAGATTCAGCGTGTATCAGAAAACCCGATGATCATGTTATGGGATAAATGAATCACCGCCCGGGTGCGCGTCGACGAACAGCATCGTCGTATTCACAATCTTCAAGCGAATTCCGACAGCGCTGCTGTTGCCTATCCACCCAACGATTAGTCCTGTGGTGATCGCAGACTTGGACGACGTGCCTTATTGGCCGAGCATTCAGCACGCTTTTCGTATGGCGAGTGAAAAAGGACGCACGCCGCACAAAATGTCTCACATCTCTATGCACGAATGTCGCGAGATAAATCCCCATCAATATCTCTTTTACGAGCCTCTGTCCCTGTCTTCGGGCGACGCCTAATGTTGTTAGTTGAATATGAGCGTCCCAGCTCAATTGCGAACCCTTGTCCTTTGCGCGTTCACTGGGACCGACAACCGACATTTCCTGGACGAAGAAGTCCTCAAGTATCGAAGTCCAGCCAGAGGTGTGCGGGACAGGCTCCTCGTCTCGTTGCCCGACATTTGGACCGCGTTTCTCGATGAGCGGTTCGGGGGCTCTTGCTCGGCATCGTCCTTGTCATGCACGCTATCCATCTCCTTCTCCTTGTCTGCACTCCCTAACTTGAATCCTGTGCCGAGGCCGAGTGGTATGCCTGACAGACTTGGGCACTCTTGTCCAGCGCTGAGGAACATGAATCATGGATATCTAAAAGGTATAAACAAGAAAGATATGGCGTACATGACAACAAGATGGTATGTGTGTCCTGGGTTGTTGGGTAAATGCGGAAGACTGGTTGAAGAATGTTCTTCTACGGGAGGGGTATACGTAGGTACCTGGCGCAGGAGCCCCTGCAAGTCGCCCTGTGCCATACTCGTAAGTACTCCAGGAATACGTTCAACAGGGCCGAGGGAATA
Source organism: Russula abietina (assembly GCA_003313715.1). Lineage (NCBI taxonomy): Eukaryota > Fungi > Basidiomycota > Agaricomycetes > Russulales > Russulaceae > Russula > Russula abietina. Next base: position 6,207 of record QLOU01001675.1, read on the forward strand.
AGTGTATACCTTAAGGAAGGATTTGTGGATGTTCCAGGTTACAAGTCGGATTTGCAGCGGGGGTGCTTGTGGGTGGGAAGCGGATGAACGGTTGTTCGCATCTGTGGAAGCATGCGAGTGAAGAGCTGTTCAGTCAGTCAGTGTAACGATGTCAGCAAGCGAGCGTCATGAGACTGCGTTCGGAGGATGTTACGGTAGTCCAGGGGATGTCGCAAACACTTTCCGGACAATGCGATGATAGGAGGGTCTCGGGAGTCGAAGCTTCGGAGCAAAGCGGGCATGTCGTTCTTATCACCTCGTGCTCGGCAGTCGACACAACACATCCTTCAAGCCGCGACACATGTACAAGACGAATCTCGGTCTCGCACTCTGGGAAACGCTTACCGACAACCAAGCTGCTACAGCAGACTCGCGACAGCCGTACGTACTTCTTTTATCTTCTTTTAGCCCTCCCTTTATGTATTCTCCCTATTCAATCACAATCCCCGAGGTCGTCCCTACGACACAGATATTATGCTCCGACTTGGAGGCATCGCGCATGTATATAGGACGGTCCTTCTACTCGTCGAGGAGGGCATCGATTGCAATCCAGGAGTTTTTTCTCTCTTGAGTCTCTTCTCTTTCTTTTCATTTCTCGTTAGCGAGCCTCGTTCTGCTCTCCGCGATCGCTCCGCTGCACGGCATCGCATTTCGCTCACATTGGAGTGCTCCGCGCTCGCAGGTTCTCAGTTCCAAAGTTCGTTTGCTGCGCTGACTTCTGAGCGCCAGATCGTCGTTAGGGATACCGACGGATGTGAACGGAGCTTTGACTGATTCGACTCGGATACGAGGGATGGTGTTACAGGTCCTCAATTGTGGTGGGATGCAGTGGTCACATATGAAGCCAATAGTGTCATAATGGAATGGGGCAAGGCAAGGCATGTCAAGAACTGCGCCGTTTCTGATGCGTCCCTGAAACACGTGGCCTTGTTTATTGATCAGGTTGCCTCGAGGAGACGTGGGTTCATCTCATACAGTATGGATAACAACCCCACCGCCAGTTCGCAAGAACCTCAGGCCATCCATCTATATAATCTTCTCCAGTTTTGCGATTCACGCGATTTCAATATTTGGAAGGTCAGAGAGATCAGTCATTACAAAGAGACCAATAATCCAGGTGAGTGAGGTCGAACAGCTGCCAAGATCCGTTGTAATTAGGTCCCACACCAGAGCACGAATTTTTGTTGGCCAACGCACTGGACCCCAGCTCTCGGAGCTCTCGTTGGCTCCGCCTTGAACGTAGCCGCAAAAAAAAAGCGACAACCTCTTCAAAGAAGAAGTTATCGGTATTTCCCGCCAAAGATACTGTGCTTGTAGCGACGAAAGTGGCACCACTACTCGAAGATGGCCTTTCTTTCCGTATGTCCTCCTTGCAATACAATGCACCGAGCGAGCCATCTCTAGCCGAAATTCGCTGCTTGCTCCGTTTAGTCCTCGAAGAGTCCCCCGAGTACAATTTGTGGCAGCAGCAGTGCTATTGGTTCTGTAATTCGATCATGGTTATAATGAAGGGGCAGTTCCCTACAGATCTGGTGCTGGATTCGACACATGAGCGCAAAGGAAAATTCAAGAAAGTTAATGTACCGACCGATACAGGAGCGATGGCAAATATTCAGAGGAAATTCGCCAATCTACTCAGGACCGCGGCACCCCCGGCCCCCGATTACCCACTGAATCAACCAGAAATGGCCCACCAACCAAACTCTGGTGCCAATAGACCTCCTCCGCAAACTCCAACACGACCGGAAACATCGCGGCACATACCCCCGCGGCCGGAAACTCCCCCACCCACACAGTCGGAAACTCCCCCATCACCCCCGCGGACAGAAACATATTGGTACATGCCTCCACGATTAAAAATCCCCATCACCCCCGCAGCCAGAAACATATCGCACGTCCCCATGGCCGGAAACAGCCCTACGGCCGGAAACAGTCGCATGGCCAGAAACATATCGCATGCCCTCGCGGTCGGAAACTGTCCCACTGCCAGAAACATATCGCACACGACCAGAATCTGTCCCACGGCCAGAAACATATCGCATCCCCTCACGGCCGGAACCTGCCCCACAGCCGGAAACATACCGTATGCCCTCAAGGCCGGAAACTATACCACGACCGGAAACTGTCCCACAGCCAGTAACATATCGTATGCCCTCACGATCGGAAACTGTCCCACAACCAGAAACATTTCGTATGCCTTCACGACCGGAAATCGTCCCACGGCCAGAAACATATCGCATACCCTCAAGGCCGGAAACTATCCCACAGCCAGAAACATATCGTATGCCCTCACGGTCGGAAACTGTCCCACAGCCAGAAACGTTTCGTATGCCCTCACGGCAGGAAACTGTCCCACGGCCAGTAACATATCGCTTGCCCTCTCGGTCGGAAACTGTCCCACGGCCATCTCGAACGCCCACGCCGCCGCGAATACCCATGCTGCCGCCATCGCCCACGCCGCTATCGCGAACACCTACGCCGCCGCAAATACCAATGCTGCGATCAACCACGCCGCCACGAATACCAATGCCGCGATCAACCACGCCGCCGCGAATACCAATGTTACGATCAACCATGCCGCCGCGAATACCAATGCTGCGATCACCCACGCCGCTGCAAATAACAATGCTGTCGCAATCACTCACACCGCCATCGCAAACGTCATCTTCGGCTGCCGAGGATGCTTCCCTTCCTGATGAAGTTCATGCTGCGATGGTCCTTGTCAAGGACGACCAAGTTCCAACAAGACCGGAGGAACGGGAGAAATATTTCATGTCACAGGTTGAGAAAGGGGAACAGCTTTGCGCTAAAGGTAGGTCTACACTTGTCGTTGTAAAGGACGTTTACTCATTTTCTCGCAAAGGGCCAGACTTTGCCGTTGAGGCTGCACTGTCGTTCTTCAGGGCCCTTCGCGTTTATCCCTCCCCCCCGGAATTGATCAAGATCTTTCAGAATACCGTACCTGAGCCTATTTTCAAAGTGTGTAGTCTCCTCTCCTCTTCCTCATCTCTAAACTGAAGTCCTTTTAGACAGTGTTGGAGATGATGCGTCTCGACGCAAGTGACCCTCCATCGTCTGCCAGTGTCGGCGAGGCACCACCCTCCGCGTCTTCCGAAAATCATGCCACGATGGTCCTCGTTAGGGATGACCAAATTCCAACAAGACCAGAGGAACGGGAGAAATATTTCATGTCACAGGTTGAGAAAGGGGAACAGCTTTGCGCTAAAGGTAGGTCCACACTTTGAGGTTGTGGGAGGACGTTTACCCACTCTCTCGCAAAGGGCCAGACTTTGCCGTTGAGGCTGCATCGGCGTTCTTCAATGCCCTTCGCATTTATCCCTCACCTCCCGAGTTGATCAAGATCTTTCAGAATACTGTACCTGAACATATTCTCAAAGTGTGTAGTTTCCTCTTCTCTTCCTCACCTCTAAACTGAAGTCCTTTTAGATGGTGCTGGAGATGATGCATCTCGACGTAAGTGGCCCGCCATCATAGGCCAGTGTCGGCGAGGCGCCACCCTCCACGTAGTCTGAGGACGATATGAGTACGTCTAAGCGTGGTCCTCCCTCAGTGACCTCGTATTATGTTTGGGGGCGCCTTACCGATCCCGGGAGCCTGACGCCATCCACTGCCTGATATTTTTTTCACGACTCACGAGTACACAAATGCTCGATGTACATATTTGCCATTATCACCATTGGGTTTCACGGTTCTAATATATATGGGTTCCTGTTTCTTATTGTCATCAGCCGCTCATTGAGACACTGAATTATTATTGGCCCACGGAGACCGTTGACGTGGTCCAAGTGCGCGTGGCTAATGATAAAAACAACTATGGGGAGGTAACAAAAATAAAGTCTGTCATCACGACCCGTCTGTCGTCGCGCAGGGGCTAAAGAAAAACCTTTACTAACAGAATGAATGAATATACTTGGTGTGCGGTCATCTTGTCGAAGAGTCGTATCTTTGTTGAGCAACTGCTGCCGAGTTCCCGTCCCCGAGCCTTGCAAGAACGCATCAGGTATTCCACATGTTCTCACGGTGTAATGTAATGCAAAAGTTTACGCCTCACCTGCTTCGAGAGCAATGATTCCGTCTTTCCAGGAAATGTTCCATGTCTTGAGTAAGTACATGTCCACCGATGCGTACAATGTCAGACGGACACGCAAAGAAAACGGAACGAGACAGACGAGGACAAGTAGGTCTCGTAAGGCCCTCCATCGCTACCCACGACAACCAAGTCGAAGGTGGGCATGGGCATGAGGAGATGTGGGAGGTGCGAAGCGGTAGAGGACAAATTTGGCTGGCAATCAATACTCAAGTCGGTGGTGCCCCCGAAACACAAGAGGAGAAGGGAGAGCGCTTTTGCGTAAACATTTCTATATTCTTCAATGCACTCGGGCAGAAAGAAAAAAAGATATCATAGTGGGAAAGCAACAAAGGAGTGACTCGACAGACAACGAACGAGGAGAATAAGGCTAAAAATGAATTTAAGAAACTCGGTAGACATGCATAAAAAATAACAGACCAAAAAAAGATCCATCCAGAGTCATGTGTCCTTAGGCGCCCAAAAGACCACTGAGCGCTTTCTGGAAGTCGTACGAATTCGCCTCGAGAGCGGCGATGGCCTGGGTACGACTGAATCCCATACGACACAGTACCTTCACAGCCTGCGGTTCGAGTGTTTGCGGCCGGGACCACGGCCGTGACTGAAATACTTGTGGCGGGGTGGTAGGAGTAGGTATTCGCGGTGGGGGCTGGTCGGTGGGCGTGGATGTTTGCGGGGTGCGTGTTTATCTGTGGCCAGGGGGGAGTCTGCGGAAAAGGTTCATAGGGATCAGATCGATCAGAACTCGGTTGGCACGGTTGATTCGCTGGATTACTGGGAAGATTGGCATTTGATGCAAGATTTGACTCGAATGCTCTTCTGAATCCTTGTCATCGCGTCTGTACTTGTCGGCATTTGGACAATTCTCCTGAATTTTCCTTTGCGCTTATGTGCCGCCTCCAGCACCAGCTCTGTAGGGAACTGCTCCTGCATGATAACCATAATCGAGTTATAGAACCAATAGCACTGCTTCTGCCACAATTTGTAGTCGGGGGACATCGTGTGGACTAAGCAAGCTGCGGAAGTCGGCTAGAGATGGCTCGCTCGGTACATCATATTGCAAGGAGCACATGCGAGAAGAAGGGGGATGGAGTGATGGAGCTGCCTGCGCCGCAACGACCACAGTGTCATAAGCGGGAAAAATTGATGAGCTCATGTTACTGTCGGTAAACAAGTTCGCTTTCTCTTGTGGCAGTCACATGATATATTCCCTTATCGGGCATAACCTTATACGGTAATCTCGATGTTTCACGCCAGGGCGCCAGGTTTAAACTCAGATCGACTGGTCTAACTTATGCTTCGGCCTCATTTCTTGTTGCTGCTTGTGAGCCAGAGGGAGTCATACTATGCAGAAGGGTTATTATGGGGAAAGTGCCCCACATGGATGGACAGAGAGAGGAATCTAAAGATGCGTTGATGGAGGGTATTTGGGAGGCTGGCAAGCGGAGAAAGGAGAAATCTTGAATGATGTGGAATTTTGCCGAGTTTGTTGGCTTTCAGGATCATGGACGTAGGTGACGTTTGTTTAAAATGGGCCTATGACTAATTGGCCTCTTCGAGCTGGGCTTCGGTGCCAGCGCACATCATGTCAGGTATTCACATTGTAATGTACTGTGAAGATGTGTGGAGTAATGTGCAACAGAGGCATGTTGTAAAGTATTAAGGACTTTCGCATATTTATCTACAAGTCCGCACTTGAGCATACATCAGCAAATGTTCAAGTGCCTTGAGAATAGCTTAAATTGCCTTATTTTCCCTTGACTCATTTCTCAAGGGAAATTAAGGCAATTAAGGCTCTCAGGACCACATTTTGCTTAAAATTTTCTTGAGTTTCCTTGAATATCATCGCCTTCTTAGTGTTTATTTCCAAGATAAATTAAGACGCTCAAGAGAAATTGTGTGAAAAAAGGAAAATCAAGACACTCAAGAACAATTGTGTGAACGAAGGAAAATCAAGTGTTATTAATTTACTTTAAGCAAGAATCTAAGTTACATGTGTGTTATCTCATCAACATCTCGTTGAAATTGTGTATCTATCGACGAATTCCCGGTCGGGATGTACCTGCGTGCATGAGGGAATGTTAGACGGA
>QLOU01001694.1:0-16735 GCA_003313715.1 Russula abietina
TAATGGGTGCCAAGCTCAGGCACTTGTGTGTCCCAATGAACCCATGTTCTTGTGCAATGTGTATTTCCCACTCCCTCAGCTCAATTTTCCTCTCTTGCATCCATCTCTCTCGAAAGCAGCAACAACAGCACATGCGTTATATAATCCAACTACCACAGCAACAGCAATATATGCCAACTCTTTTGCTGTCACATACTCGCTTGGATCCCAGTAAGGACCTCAATTGCCGCCTCTGCAGACGTACAGCTCATCCAGTGGGTAACACCAGCACAGGCATTGTCATCAGACTCATCACCAGCTCTGCACCACTGCTCTCCTACCACATCAACCTCCGATTTCGCCTCTGCATCCCTTTGATTGCCCATGTCATACATCATCGTGTGACCTCATGCCACCTCATGTACCAGCGCCGGAGATAATCAATCTTCCTTCTGCGCAACTGTGCCCAACGGGCCAATGCACCACTTCTGCCACGACAATGGGAGGCTGGAGATTGAGTCGCCTTTCATGGCTGTCCGAAGAGGCCCGTCGGTGATCTTGACCATGATACGTGGTGGGGTGGACGGTCGAAGAATGACAGAAAGTCATTGGACCTTGTGTTGAGCGCAATTGCCAACGAGTGCGTCGTTTTGGAAACAGCACTGACTGCAGAAAGGAAAGAGTGTTACCTTGGGAATCAGGAGTGATAATGGAGTGTCAATGGAGTGGAAGGGTGTGCTGAACGACTATGAGATGTATGGGCATGAGTGGAGCTGTTCGTTTTATTATTTTTGTCATTATTCGATCGGAGAGATCACTTTTGAGTGATGGCAGTTCTGTGACAATAACTGTGACATCCATGACATCTGTGACCTAATTACTGAACCCCTTTAGCCTTGGCTAAGCCGCTTTGGAGCTGAGCCGAGCCGGAGCTGGTTCCGAGCTGAACAAAAGTTTGGCTCAAGAGCCATGGCTACTGGCTCCTATTGATGAGCCGAGCCGAGCTAGCCGGAGCCAAGCTGCGGCAACACTACGTCAGGCCTCTGCGCAAACAGAACACACAGATTAATATGTCAAGTTGAACATTCAGGAATCATGAAGTGGCGTCCGGCGGGGTTGAGGGATGCGGCTCAGCGACATCATGTAGAAAGTGTATAAACCGGGTGAGTGCTTGCGGATGTGCGTGCTGTAGATAAGATCTCAGTATCGGCGCGTGCAGCACGATGACTATATGTATTTACCTGTAGATAAGATCTACAGGGTGTAAGCGAATGTGTAGTGACATGAATGTGATGGCTGGCTCACCTCAGTATCGGCACGTGCAGCACGATGACTGAGGGAGCAGCTCATTGCTACGACTACTTATATACGACTATTGTGGGCACTGTGCCCAAAGCTACTATGACAGGCCGTGATTAACGGGTGTCATCTACTGAATAGATAATATGTGTATTTAGATATGAACTGTAGGTGAAGTGACACACACTGAACGTGTGTGTTCGTACGCGCGACAGGTTGTACGTGGATGGGCGCTCCGACGGGCACTCCGTTGCCTCATTCCGGGCTCACTTCAACACTCCCCCTCATTTTGCGCGCAGTCCGAGTCCTGCGGTGAAATGCTTCACTTTGGCAGATGGCAAGGCCTTGGTGAGCGTGTCCGCGACCATGTCGTCCATTGGGCAGTAAATGAGTCGAAGGGAGCCTTGCTTGATGACCCAACGAATGAAGTGGTAGCGCACGTCAATGTGCTTCGTGCGCGAGTGGTACTGGTGGTCCCGGGTGAGGGCGATGGCCGATTGGTTGTCAGAGAAGAGGGTAGTGGGTGGCTTGATGGGCTCGAAGATCTCAGAGAGGAGACTTCTGAGCCATAGCGCCTCCTTCATGCCGTGCATCGCAGCCACATACTCACTCTCAGTTGTGGAGAGCGAGACGATCTCCTGGCGCTTTGAGGACCAGGACACGGCGCCCCCATCAATGAGGAACGCGTAGCCCGAGATGGCACGCCTGTCCTCGCTCATGCTGCCGTCCGCGTCTGCATAGCCTTCGAGGGCTCGCCTTGTCTCTCCATAAGTCAGCCAGAGGTCGCACGTGCCAGCCAGATAGCGGTAGATCCGCTTGACTGCCTCCCAGTGTGCTACACCGGGTTTTGCTGCGAAACGAGCGACGGTGGCGACTGCGAAGGTGATGTCGGGATGAGTGGTGAGGGCGGCCCAATTGAGGGCGCCTACTGCCTCGCGATAGGGCTTGTCACGCATGAGGGCATGCTCAGCTGTGGTGGCAGGTGACTGGTCAGATGAGAGTCGAATGGAGGGGTCCATGGGGATGGAAAGCGGTTTGAGGTCGTCGAAGTTGTAGCGCGAGAGGATGGAGTCGATGTATGCGCGCTGCGACAGGTGGATGGTGTTGGCCTCGCGATCTCACTTGATCTCCACTCTGAGCATCCAGTGGAGCTCTCCGAGGTCTGTAACCTCGACGTGTTTGCGCAGGCTGGCCTTGAACTCGTCGATAAGGCGGAGGTTCGTCGCGGCGATGGTGCAGTCGTTGACGTGCACTGCGACAACTGTGATTTCATTTCTGGACTTGTTTTGTTTGTGGAAGACGGCCTGGTCGACTGAGCACTTGAGGAAGCTGAGAGAGTCAAAGATAGAAGAGAGTTTCTGGTACCAGCGGCGACCAGATTGTTTGAGACCATAGAGCGTCTTCTTCAGGCGCAACATGCGGTTTCCCGCGTCACGTGGTTTGTAACCAGGCGGGTGGTGCATGTACAACACCTCGTTGTCGTTCAGCACGCCGTTCAAGTACGCGCCCTTTATGTCGACCTGGTGCAACTCAAGACAAAGACGATTAGCCATAGCAATGATGGCTCTGGAGGACGCTAGACAGGCCACAGGTGCGTAGGTGTCATCATAATCGATGCCACTGATCTGACTGAAACCCATGGCCACCAATCGAGCCTTGAAACGCGCGATGATGCCTGCGGCATCCTTCTTGGCCTTGAATACCCATTTGGAGCCGATAATATTCGCTCCAGGTGGTGGCTCTTCCAGCACCCATGTCCCTGCTGCTTCCAGTGTCGCCAACTCCTCAAGAATTGCCTTCTCCCACCAGTGCCAGTCCAGATGACGCTTAGCTTCCGCTAGCGTTCGGGGTTCTATCGCCTCAGCATCCGCGGTCTCAGCCAGGAGGGTGTGCTTGAGGCCCTCAAAGTCCTCAAGCAGTGTTGGCTCGCCATCGATGACGGCCCACACTCCCCCTGCTTCTTCGCTCTCTTTGGCTTCTTCGACTGTGTCTGGGACTTTTAGGCCGATCGTTATCTTTGGCGACCCTTTGCGTGCGTAGGTGGTGCCTGTGACGCCCTTTCCAGCCATTATGTCGTGGAGGATGCGCGATGGCTGTGGAACGCGTTGGGAGCGACGGGGTTGAGGTGGTGGCTTTGGCTGCTGCTGCTGCTCCTCCTTTTCCTCCTCTTTCTCAGCATCAATCAACCGGGGCATTTCTGTGGGGGTATTTGGAGTTGAAGTCGAGATTTCAGGTGGGGCGACAGTCTGCTCGCTGTTCACCTCAGGTGATTCTTCTTCCTCCCCCTTGAGCTGAGCTGACGTCCTAAAATAGACATTTCGCTCGACTGTGACATTTCCAGAGGTGGGCCAATAGATGCAATGGGCCCTCGCGTCGACATCGAGTCCGAGCCAGCGTGCCTCACGTGCACGGGCATCAAGTTTCGAGCCGTCGGGACTGTGCACGAGGACGGGAGTTCCCCATGTGCGAAGGGCGGACAAATCGGGTGGCCGGCCATACAACGCTTCAAAAGGTGTTTTACCATCGAGGGCACGAGTTGCCGTTTGATTCTTGAGCCAGGTGGCGTGCCTCAGTGCCTCGCCCCATAACGACTTGGGAGGCCACTTGCATGCGTAAGGGCTCGCATCCTTTCAAGTAGGGTGCGATTAAGACGCTCCGCGATGCCATTTAACTGAGGGGTATCGTGCGTCGTCAATTTCCTTGCTGTCCCCGCCTCTGCTAAGTGTTTGTCGAATGCCCCACTTAGGTACTCGCTGCCGCGATCGGATCGGACAACTTTGATGGCACGACAATGCTGCTGAGTGGTCGCCCATGCCTCAAACGACTTGTAGCATTCAAAAGCTTGGTCCTTGGAGCGAAGGAGGTAGGTGATTGTGTATCTTGTCACATCATCTGTGAAGGTAATGAAGTATTTTCGACCTTGGCGCGTGGCTGTCGGGGCTGGTCCCCATACATCGGTATGTACCTCATCTCCAAAGTTTTGAGCAGGTGGACTGATTCTTACTTTAGGGATCGAATGACGCGTGGCATGAGCGAATATACAGGCGTCACAGTCAGTTTCTGGCGACTCCATGTCCAATTCGATGCCTACGACAGCGCCGCTGGTGACTAGCTTGCGCGCGCTGTCAACTGCTATGTGCCCCAGGCATCGGTGCAACTCCATGACCGACACGGGCTCAACTGCGTTGGCCGAGTCCGACACGTGCACGACCTTGTACAGGCGTCCAGAAGTTCGAGGGATACAACCGACTCTCTCCCCTTGAGGAGATGTGAGCTCGAGGTGTCCTGCTCCTATGTGGGCATGGTAGCCTTCTTCATCCAGTGTCGCGATCAACACAAGGGTGTAGTTGACGGCGGGCGTGTGTAGTGCCCCATGAAGGGTAAGTTCTGACTCTGTTTCGTCATTAGGCACTTGGACAACCAGAGTCCCATGTCCAATGGCTGGGAAGCATTGCTGGTTTGCCGCGTTCAGGAAGATTGGGGGCACAAGAGGTGAGTACGATACGAAATCGGACTTGTATGGGCTGATATGTCATGTAGCGCCGGAGTCGTACAACTCGACGTGAATGCAGTGGTCATCATCAACTGGGGCGATGATTGCCCCAAACCACTCTTCATCACCCAACTCTATTTCCTCCTCCCCCTCACGATGCGGCGTATTCTCGATATCATCGGACTTGCCCAGCATCGGGTCTGGTTCTGTGTTGACGAGATGTGTGCGATCAGCAGCCTCGTCTGTGGCCATCCAAAAACCATCGCCTTCGTTGTCATATATAGCATTTGTGGAGCCCACTGGCTTGTTCTCCGGCTTGGAGCTGGTGCTTGATGCCTGCGCGGTCTTTGTACCTGCGCTCTCCTCCTTTTCTTTCTTGGGGGAGCGGCATTCCTTTGCCCAGTGGCCTGGCTTGCCACAGTTGTGGCATTTGCCCCTGCGGCGCCGTCGCCTTCCGTCATCGGAAGCTGTGGCGGCTAGGGCCTCGTTGGTGGTGTGGTCTTTTCTTCCGCCTTGACCTTTCCCACACCGGCTCTTCAATCGGTCCGCTTCCTCACAAATCTGATTGATGAGAGCGTCAAGATTGATGGAAGAAGCACCATGAACAATCAGGGCTGAGGAAAGTAGGTGCGATGCGAACGTGGCAAGTTCGCTCGGGATTCCTCTGAGGATTGTTTGCTCATACTCCTTTTCAGTAATGAATACTCCAGCGGCAGCAAGTTCTTCACGCTTGCAACACAAGTTGGCCAGGAACTCTCTCACGTCGCCTCCTTTTGCACATCTCATCTCCAAGAAGACTTGGTGGAGATCGGCTTGTGCGTAGGCGCTTTTGGCTTGGTACTCTTTGCTGACCATGTCCCATCGCTGCTTAGTGGTGGAGCAATTCGCAAGACGCATTTCTGTAATGTCAGGGAGCCTTTGTGAGAGAAGGTAGCTGGCAATAGAGTCCTCGTATTCCCATTGGATAATCGCTTCTGCTTCTTCCTTTGTAGGTTTAGCAGGGTCCACTGGCTCCGGGTAGGGAGTAAGTCCCACAAAGTATGCCCATCGACGCATCACCTTCATGGCATTACTGAAGCGCATCTTGAAGATGGCCCAGTTGGAGCTGTTGTACTCGAGGCGAGGAATGTTTGCCGGGAGTTTCTCGATGGTGGTTGGTGTAGCGGAGGGTGTGGAAGATGAGGCAGTAGCGAAACTGGACATGTTGGTGATGACAGCGAGGATGTCTAAGGGAAGCAATGAACTAGAGGGGCTTGATTGGGTAGTAGCGAGTTGGGCAGGGCTCATAACCTGTAGAAAGTGTATAAACCGGGTGAGTGCTCGCGGACGCGCGCGCTGTAGATAAGATCTCAGTATCGGCGCGTGCAGCACGATGACTATATGTATTTACCTGTAGATAAGATCTACAGGGTGTAAGCGAATGTGTAGTGACATGAATGTGATGGCTGGCTCACCTCAGTATCGGCGCGTGCAGCACGATGACTGAGGGAGCAGCTCATTGCTACGACTACTTATATACGACTATTGTGGGCACTGTGCCCAAAGCTACTATGACAGGCCGTGATTAACGGGTGTCATCTACTGAATAGATAATACGTGTATTTAGATATGAACTGTAGGTGAAGTGACACACACTGAACGTGTGTGTTCGTACGCGCGACAGGTTGTACATGGATGGGCGCTCCAACGGGCGCTCCGTTGCCTCGTTCCGGGCTCACTTCAACACATCATTGGTCATGACTACAGCTACAATGATAATCAGACAGTGTCCCCAAATCATGAAATGTCAGATACATACTGTCCGTCAGGTTGGGCTGCGCTGTAGCAGTGGTGCGGCTTTGTGTGTCGGAGGGTGGCGTGTCAGTGAGCTGCCGCTCGTCCATAGCTAGCTAAAGACGCCCCACATCAATTATGGGATGAGAAGAAAGAGGAGAGCATTATTACAAACCTCAATTTTTATCTTGATGGCCTCGACGCGTGACGAAAGCGTATACAGCCTGCAAGTCCGACCGTACCAAACAGCAAGCCAGAGTTGCTGCAGTATTATAGGAGCTCGATGGCTTTCCATCCAAATTCGCAAGAAATCATTGGCACAACTATGTTGATCAGTGAGGTGTGGGTCAGTATGGTAAAGGCATGATGACTTCGTACGATGTAAGGGCCGATCGACTGTCATTTGGCTGTGGAATGGCCCCGATCGATTCAGCGTGATCAAGTAAATGTTCGGCCTCAGTCAATACTGCTGAGACAAAGGGGATAACATTGCGGGGTATCAGGAAGCGAAGGTAGTAGGCGAGGCCATAGAGGCCAAGGATGGAAAAGCAGAAACTGAGGATATCGGTGAACATGAAGAAGAGGTGGGGTCTCATGTTGATGGCAGGTAGGCTTTTATAGGCATTGACAAATTTGGGGTAACTTACAGCCTTTTGCCAATGACGTACTGGTCGCTCGGACAAGGACTCGGACAATCAAGTAACTTACGAAATGTACACTCTAGGCCAAGGAGTGATGCAGGATGCGGCGCAGCTCGGCGTTGCTTGCATAAGTCAGCACGGGAGTCCGAAGTGACTCACAAGAAAATTATTTTCAATACTATCATGTGTTACGGGTTTCAAAATCGTTGAGAGTTTCAAAACGCAGATTATAAGAGATCGCAGGCATAAAATGCCCTGATCATTGGTGACCATTTGTAGCTATACACTTCTAGTTTCGACTTCTAAGAGAAATAAAGGGAATTGTGCGATGGATGTGTTGCGATAAAGGCAATATTACAGGATGAAGGAAAAAACAGCTTCGGATTTAAGTACTGCTCCATGAAATTTTTCCAAAACTTACACATATCATTAGAACAAGTATGTGAAGCCTTGTGTAAAATTCTGGAGCATCCAGATCAATGGGACAGAAGATATAAAGGATTTGGTGTTTTGGCGTGACAAGTGTGATTCGACATTGATCATGTTTTAAACTCCGCAACTCAGCATGACACGACGCGACGCATCTCTACAGTCACATCTCGTGTTGTCCATCCTCTGGCACGGAGGGTATGCCTCCTCGAAAAAAAGCTTCAGGACATTGCACATTCCCTTGGACTCTCCATAGATGGCCAAAAGAAGGACCTTTTAGAGCGAATCAATACACATTTTGATGCCAACACCACCCTGCGTGATCAACCCAGCTATGACGGCCTCTTTAACCGGGCACGACGCCGACATGTGGCACTGCAAACCCGGATGCAACAACCCCAATCCCACTGAATTCGAACATCATTAACCATGTCCACCCATCCTTTGTTTATCCATATCCCCCAGTCATTGACCCATCTCTGCATCTTTCTTATGGGTAATCGCTGCGGCCACTTATTCACAACTAATGCCGACTTGGGTTTAATGTATATATTGAAACATATAATCTAAGTCTACAAACAACTAATGTACATAGTTCCTAGTTAATGTAAGTAGCTGTTAATCCTACATGACTATGGCCATCGCCGGTGGCATGCTCACAGCACTCGAAGTATGGAGTTCCCAGGCCTGGACCACCTGTGCGATCTGTCATGTCGAACTTGGCCTGGGCCTGGGCAAAGCGAGTGATGGCGTGTACCCACATGAGATGGTCGATGATGAGGTTCCGTGTGCCACGTGTGGACTTTTCCCAAAAAGCAGTGTCCACGTCCTCAGCAAAAACTTGGGCCATGGATGACATTGCTGCTCAATGCCGATCGGAGATGTAATTGGCCGCATGAGTCAGCATTACTATTGTGTTACTTTCCGTTACTTTCCATGACAAAAATTTTGAAACTCTCAACTTTTCAACCGGGTTCAATAGCACGTCCACCATTCTCTTTAAGCTATTACACAGGTATATTCTTTAGAAGAAATGGCACCAGCTCCAGAAATCCGATCAGCAAAATGTGTCACCAATGTCATTCTATTCACAATTTAAATTTTTTTTTGAAACTCCTGCAACATGATAGTAATTATAATTGCGAGTGCAGCGAAGCAACCTTTGGCTAGGGTGAAAAGCCCGGACAAACAAATACAAATTAGCGTCACAAAAATGCTAGCGGTGAATTTCTTATTCGCCATATATTTCTCGTATCTCCCGGTCTTTTCTCACAAAAATTTGACTTTGCGTAGAGGATACTTAATGCTATTGGAATATCACAAAAACCGGCAACTTTTCGACTACATTGAAGAATCTACGGGATAGAAAAAATTAGAGGTCGACTTCCCACGCACAAACCCCTGACTGACAGATCCGTCGGCCCGGTGGATTTGTGAGGAAATTTATTGCTCAACACTCGCGTTATAATTATGTCTAAAACTCAATTACCGGAAAAAGGGAATTTCTGACATTTGCTTGGACATTTGTAGCTATCTCGGGTGAAGGGATCAAATAGTATCATTATTGTCAACCAGTAGACAATTATTCTAGATGATTATGCATGCAGATTACCACTTAGCACTTAAATAAATAATTCACATCACATATAGCGAAGCGAGCTATCCGCTATCAGCGGTCCGTAAGAGTGCGTTCGGTGCAAAAAAAATAAATTGCAACACCAGCCAAAAAATAAATATTTTGAGATTTGTGTCCATTCGGGAAAGTTATTGCACTCTGTTGCACTTCAAATTGCGATACAGAAAATCGCGACAGCCCTGCCAAAAATAAATACGTGTCTGGACACGTATTTATTTTGCGACAACGCAATCGCGTGTGACGTTACACCCCCATAACACGTACTTTACATGTAATCTAGATCCTTAACCATCACGGCATTGGCCGATATCAACAGAAATTAAATCGCACACGCACTCAGCTGTAGGGATTAGGGATAATCACGGGTGACAAGGCGTGCGGGGTTGCCCGTGGTTTGTACTATGTCACACTTTTGATGTATGTACTATATTCATTACATGTGCTACTGCTACAAGCCTACAACAAACATGACCAACAGGTACACCGGTCAGCAGAGGAAGGGTGTGGCTCAGTGGGAACGCAATTGAGGGAAAGTGAAGAGCTGTGTTCCGAGTAGGGCACCCCCAAGAACTGTGCAGTAGACGTCGATCCACTCGCGGGACGAAGATGCGCATACATGAACTCGCAATGTGGTGGGCGTGCCAGGATGGATGTGATGGATGGTGTCATACTGGTGCCGGCGAGAGGTAAGTAGCTGCAAGTAGACTGGCCGCGGTCCGGTTCATGGACCTTGCGGACCGGGTTCACACCCGAACCGGACCCTATGTTCAGGTTCAGGTCCATACATATGGCCAGACCTGAACCTTTATGCGGTCCAGGTTTAGCACATTTGATGGACCTGAACCTGAGGTTCGAACCTGAACCTGAGGTTCGAACCTGAACCTGAGGTTCGAACCTGAACCTGAGGTTCGAACCTGAACCTCAAGAGTAGGTAAGCAAAGTAAATTTTTATTTTTTCAATTCTATCTACATGTATAAATTGTTAAATCTGATATGATCGCGTATACAGGGAGTGTCCATATGCCATTCCGAGAGGGGTCATGCCCTTGACACAGCCTTGAGTGAATGCGCCAACATCTGGCTATCATGTCCAGTCGTGCGCTGCAGGTTCTTGCACTGGAGCAACTCCGAGTCGAGTTAGCAGGCATGTAGAAGGATTGGAAATATGTCATGTGGACACGATGGAAAACGTGATGGCTGGTTGTTGAGAGACTTGATATCTTCGACAATCCTTCATTCTTGCCATGCACATCTTGAGTTGGATGAACATTGAGAGGGGTTGGGGACCGTTGGGATAGGAACAGTGATCTGCCTGGACTGTGGGGAATGTGGGCGCGTTGGTCTTGCATGTAGGTCCTACATAACAGGAAGAGCTGGTTGGGGACGGGGACTTCTCGTGAGCATGGCCTGAACAGTCCAGGAAGTGCCATTTCGCGTACCATGTGATCACCGCGACACAGTCTAAACTGAGATGATAGTGCAGTACCTAGCAGTACGCTTTAGTACGGTAGTACCATGTGTACATACTTGCCTACCGCTGATCCATCTGAGTATACATGCATCTTAAGTTGCACTATAAACCTCTTCACTTATTCTATCGAGGCTTCTTGGTTAGGTTACTTAGGTGGGATAATCATGGAGAAAGGGAAACGGTGTTTGGCAAGCTAGAAAGGATAAATTAAGTATCGGCGACTCGGAGTAGGCAAAATGAATAAATTTCCATCACACCCCAGCAGACTTTGCTGTTGACTTCGCCATCTGTATCCTTTCCTTCACTATTATGGGACGGGGTGAACGTGACAAAGTTGATACGTCGCTCATCATTACAGAATCACGCGTCTCTCGACCAACAGCTCGTGCACGAGGCCTTGATCTCCAGGAAGAGTTGAGCGTCCCAAATGTCCCTGATAAGGTGGAAGGTTGCTTGGTGTCCCAAATATAATGGCATTGTGACTTACGATAATCCTACAGGCTCCAAGACAGTAGCTGTAGAGTTTGCCAGTGTTGCGGGCTCGGAGAAAAAAAGTGAGCTATATTTAAGGCCACGAAACAAAAACACTGATAAATTGTCAAAGAACTCACAATAAACACCACGTTTCAAAAGGATGCATCGAAGCCTGAAGGAGAAGCTTGTAATCTGGATGGAACGTTGAAGGATGCCGATGAAATGGAATGGGTGAACTCACCAACCGATTTGGCACCGGTGCCATTTGAAAATCATGAAGAAGAGCCGGACAATGAAACTGATGAGGAAGAGGAACGTGTCACAAAAAGGCGTCGAGTAAGCTGATGTTCAGATTCTATGAAGCATAACCAGTTGCAGTTAACCACGTACATCGTTGCTTCACTCCAGTTACACAAAAGGGATGACATGGCCTATTCAAATAATGCCGAAAATTCGATAAAGGAGAAGGCAAGGCCAAAGCGTCGAAGGCAAAGTTCCACAAGTGTTGATGCCAGGGCGACTGAACAAGATACTGTTGAGGAAGAAACTGATGAAGCTGGAGGTGGATATATAGAAACCGAAAGTGAAGATGAGGACCCAGAGGCTACAAGGCGATACTGGGAGGTGAAGCGGAAGAATGAAGGCATTCATAGGGTACATGCGTGACTCAGATCAGATATGCGTTGTGCGTTGCGATTGTTGCTGACGTTTGTTTGTTCAAGCCAAAGAAAAAAAGTCGACACACTCAGGATTTACGACTCTGCTTTGTGAAAGATGTCCGCAAGAACAAGGATAAGGAAGTAGCGGGCGAGTATTGCAAGTTATGCCTGTAAGTCGCCAATTTACCTTTTTTTGGCTTTTAATTCGACATTCATTCTCTAGAGAGAAAGGTGCAAAGAAGGCGAATGCCTTCTTCACCGGAAATGTTACATCTCATAGAACACACATCACAAGGTATTTACCCCCTTGTTGACTTGAAATTTATCTGAACTGATGGGCTTTAGGTTTCATTACCGTCGATATCTCGAAATCTGTGAAGCCAAAGGCATCGAGCCAAAAGCACGCGCTCCAGAAGAATTCCAAAACAAAAACAAGTATGTTACTCAGAATGTTAGCGCTGCTTTAAGTGACCTGATCGTGCTGTATGAAGGGGACAGAAAACGATAGATGGTTTTGTTGTCGCAATAAAGAAGCCAACTCCAATTCCACCAGTTACGAAAGCTGGCTTGAGAGAATATTTACTTGAGTACATCGTTGACAGTGACCTGGTATGGTATTCCTTTCGTCATCAGGGAATATTTTTACTTTATGTCCTTGTTTCAGTCTTTCCGGTCTGTTGAGCGTCCATCATTCCTGCGCCTCGTTCGCTATCTTTGCCCAAAGCTCAACATGAGCGACATCCCGAAGCGTACCTGTATGGGTGACGCAGTCACGGAAAAGGTTGCAAAACTTGATGAAATCGACTTGGATCTAGTAACAGGCATCAACTCTCTGGTCACCATCGTCTATGATGGCTGGTCTTCAAAACGACGCCGTTCTTTCGCGTCTTACAGTATCCAATACATTTACTCACCGCCTGAAGATCCTTATCACTGGTCCTTGAAGAGTCACCTTCTTGACTTCCATCAGACTGTTGGACGCCACACTGGGTCAATGGTTGGAAATGATATTGTTGGCGTCATTCAAAAGTTTGGACTTAAAGACAAGGTTAGTCATCTCTTGGACCGCATAACAGATTTTCTGTAACTAACCATTTATTCAGTTTGGCTGGCTTGTTGGCGATAACGTGCCTGTCAATGATGTGGCCGTTCGGCATGTTTGCAGGACTCTGGATCCACGGGCGAAGCGGTTGGACGCAAAGGAGGTTCGGGGCCGGTATGTTTTACTCTTTTGTCGGGGTACATTGCCGCTCGGCGCTCACCTGTGTCATCTTCTGCAGGTGTATTGAACACTCCATCCACCTCATGGCATGTCACTTTGTGACGGCACTCAATGTTCCAGGCATTGGCCGAACGAAGGCAAAAGTTCACGCATCAAGTCGGGTGCCGGCTGCCCACCAGGAACTCGACGAGTTTGAGGAAAGTCTTGATGTTGACGTCAGCATGGAGGTCGAGGCTTTGCCCGATGATGCAGAGGCAATGCATGCGGCATTTGACATCACTTTTGAGGCTGGAGACGTTGTTGGAAAGCTAATGGCATTCATTGCCCAGCTTCGTGCTTGTAGCGATGATGTGCGGAAGTATTTGTTACAGATTGCAACGTCACTGGGTTGTCCATCGTGGGAGATCAAACTTTGGGTGCGCACGCGCTGGGGCAGCCTCAGCGACTGTTTCCGCACTGTCCTTGGAATTCAGAAGGTATGTAGTATATAACTACTATTCTATGTCTTATCACATGATAATTTGGATGTTCCACTGTTCCAGGGGATTGACCGTTTCTGCCGTCTCGCTGATGATGAAGAAGACTTGCCACCTCTTGCAAACGGCAAGAAATGGGCCAACTACTTGCTTTCTGGAGCGGAGTGGGACATAATCAGGCTTGCACATGATTGTCTGGATGTACGCCTCATTTGCTTTTGCTCCGATACTCTGAATCACCAATTAAACGAATATCGTGAATAGATTTTGAAGACAGCTCATGGTGAACTCTCAGCGGAAAACGCACCCACGTGCTTCAAAGTCTTCCCGTTAGTGGAGATGCTTCAAAGCAAGTGGGACGATCTTCTCGAGAATAAGCGATACGAGCCGGTTCATGAGGCTCTGACAGCTGGATTGAAGAACATGGCAAAGTGGTATCGTAAAGCGGATGATACCTCAATCTATTTTATCTCTCATGGTGAGGATCTTAGTACTCGGTTCTTCTACATTTAACTCTTGTACTGTAGTTCTCGATCCGACATGGAAGCTATCTTATGTGAAGGTGGCGTGGCATGCTGAGTTTGTGGACGACAATATGGATCGTCTTCGAGATATCGTAAGCCCTCTTTCTATCTCCGTACATTATTCAGTATTTGTCTTCACCTTTCATGCGTCTTTCAGTACCTCAAATATCACACAAAATACCATGCTACAAAGGGCAATCAACCACGCATTGTTGCTACAGGAAATCCATCAAATACTCTTTGCCGCCGTGAGTTCTTCCTTCATACTTTGATGTGTTGTTTTGATGTTGTTTTCCAAGAGCACTCCTCAACGGAGCGATGGATGACCCAGATTGTGTCGAACGCAAAACCTACTACCTTGAACAGAGATGTCCGGGTCACCGATCCATTCGCTGAATTGGACAGTTTTTTTACGAGTGACACGCTTACGAAAACGGAATGTCCGGACATCATAGCATGGTATGGGGTAAGTCTCATCATTGCCGACTCGTCAAACAATTCAATTTATCACTTTGTAGTTGAAATCGACGGAGAGGGAGTTTCCTGTCATTAGGCTCATGGCACGCGACTATATGGCAATACCTGCATCATCTTGCCTTGCAGAACGCTCGTTCTCGATGTCAGCTCGCACCGACGATGTCCGTCGACGTCAGATGAAGAGTGAAAAATTTGGAGCATTGCAGAGGTTACGTGCAGCGTATCGTGATGGTCGATTGGAAGCTATCAAAGAGAGTTGGATGGAGATTGATCCAAATTTTAATATTGAGATGAATGTCGACTCGGAGTAGTAGAATCGTGTACATAGATGATGCATCAACCCGCGTTATATTGAGAAAAAAAAAGCTGATGGACGACTTCAGCCTTTGTTGCAAACGGCCCGAGCGTATCACAACGTTCGTCTCGCTAATAATCCTGCACCATCTCCTTAGGCTTGATATTCTCCTTAAGACCTTCTCCCACTTCCCACTCCACCACGCATACAGTGACGACCCTCAAAAGCTGAAGAAGGTCTGTCCGGAGGTCTGACTGTTCGGTCACTGATGCCCTTGACTTCATGACCATACCCCATGGCTTAGATTAGCGAGCATGTCGCACCCAAACTGCCGAAGAATCCTTGCGTACATCACAGCTCCCCCGTCCTCAAAGTTGCGCTTCAGACTCCCACCCCAAATTGGTCTCAACTTTCAGCAGCCACCCCCACTTTTGTACCGAACTCAGCACTAGTCCCCGCCCAGTCTCAGCCTCAGACCCAGTTGCCTCGGCTCACCAACCCCTCCTCCGAAGCGTCGACCTTTTTCCGCAGGCAATCCCGGTCTTCCCGGATCGAGGACTGTGCATTCTGCACTCAGTCAGGCCATTTGGTTCGCAGTTGCCCAGGTGCAATCGACTGTCGACGCTGGCCGTGCGATGGTCAAGGATGGGCGCATCCGCGCATCCACCTTCCAAATGGCCAGCCCATCCCAAATGATGGCAGCGGCCGCGGCCTGAAACATGGCATCGATACCTGGTCGGCAGCCAACCCAGCTCGTATTCACGATGGAGAGTTATGCGTCGGGTTGACTCAGTCACTCAGTTGAGTAACTTGAGTTTTGATCTTCCCCTTATCTTGCATGTTGAGACACCCAGCGGGCTTGACCTTCTCCGCCTCTTCCAGGCCTTCCTGTTGCAGTGCAGGTGACGCGGGAACCCAAACCCATTAATTACGGCCCTGCGCCTAATTAATGGGTTTGGGTCCCCGCGTCCACTAGCATACCTGCACTGCAACAGGATCACACATCGTTCAGCACGACCTTCCCAGGCACCACATGATTCCCTACTGCCATTCCAATTCAACGCGATCAAGTGCCTTCGCCCAATGACGCCCATTGTAACCCTGTGCGCTCTGTTCATTGGCCCAGCGACCTTGATGCACCCCCATGTCTTATTCCACAGCATGGTCGGACCCATACCCCTCCGGACCTTACGACGCTAGTAATGTTCCCTTCGCTTTCTTGTGTATTTCGCTAGGTGGGGTGTGTGGTTTCTCCGGGACGAGCCCTGATGATACGTGCCCCCCATATGTCCCCATGACTGATCGATTCGCAACCCCGTTGGCCGCCGCTTTCGCCCATATTCCATCCCGATCATGAAATCTCCGCACGGGCATCATCGCCTCAGCTCACTTCTATTCTGTGTCAGTGTCAGACCCGTCTGTCGAGTCTGTTGTGGGCTCCTCGCGCGCACGCTCTCTTCTTTCAGCAAACTCGTACCCTTCACCAACAGGCCCCAGTCGCCCCACTGCTGGCATTTGGTTGCACGCCTCTCGGTGGGCCAGCGCCGTCCACGGCCACGATTGAAACAATCTCTATTGCCTTCTGGCCCGATTGCTGCCCTCAGTGTCCTGCATTATTGAGTAATTGTACACTTGTAACTTAGTAGAGTCGATTTTCCGTAGAAAAAAAAAATTTAACTTTTGAAATATGTCCGAACCCGGTGCGAACCCGAACCGGACCTGAACCATGGTCCGGGTCCAGGTTCACCATTATATCTGAACCGAACCTAAATGTTCGGTCCAGGTCCAGGCCTGGGACCCCCGAACCCGGACCGGACCGGACCCCGGCCAGTCTAGCTGCAAGGCAAGGTAGTATTAGAGCAGAGCAATGAGTAGTGTTGAGAAGAC
>QLOU01001700.1:0-13037 GCA_003313715.1 Russula abietina
GAGTTCGGTGGCAGTGACGGCTGTTACAGATATCCACCTCGAAAGAGCAATCGATCTTCGTGGATAGTCACGATGTGAAAATTAATTGTGATGGAGATGCAGCTCGGTTTTCTCAGGGTGTGCGTCACACATTGAAGCGGGAATAGTGGCGGTGTGTGTTGGGTGGTGGGCGCGGTGGGGGGCCAATCGGCCCTCTCCGTATTGACGCGTTCAAATTTTGCGCAACGGAATCCTGAACGCACCGAAGTTACAACCCTACAACAGTAAATTATCCCCTAGGAAGAGACGGATTTTTACGAATAGACCATCAAGTCGTGTTCGTCTCTGTCTGCACGTTTCCCTCCCGACTCTTGCAGGCGGCACCACTACGACACTTGCTTACTTGTGGCTGGCGCACACTCCCCACCCTCGAGAATATTCCATGTCATCAGCGATAGAATTGCACAAATATACTGTATACAAGTTCAGGATGTCATCGTGCCTCGGACAGAGAAAGAAAAGTGATATAAATGGACGTGAGTCATTCAAGTCGTACGGTATAGTTAGAGTTGTGATCCGGAAAATCAAAGCCATCACGGTGAAAGGTGGAAAAGGCAAAAAGGAGAACGTGATCACATGAAATGATATAGATGTATCCATGAGCTATGTTTTTGATGGATGTCCGGCATCGCAAGATCCCTGGACGAATGGTCTTGGCGGCCGTGGCGGGGATGGAGGCGGCAGGGATATGAGAGTGGGGAGCAACACGAGCAATATTTGAACTGCTCTGTGGCTCGCGCGTCGGAGCCGTGTTCAAGTATCGATGTCATTCCTAGCTTCGCCGCTCCCCGATATGATTGCGGGGTCGTTCGACGGTGGCTTCGAAGGCCCTGGTCAAAGACGGGTTAGGTGTACAGGCCGGCCTGCATTCCGGCGGAGATCAATGAATGAGGTGAATGCATCATCAACATCGCCGCTGCTATCATATGTGAGCACCCCCAGTTCGGGTAACAGCTCCGAAGGGAGCTCTCCGTCCTCTGATTTTAGACAGCGAGAGAGTTGTTTGACGAGCCCACTGGCATCCTCGACGCGAAGGACCTTCACGCCGCTAAACGACCTGAGAAGCTTGAGCCACTCAATCCGGTCGACGTTATTATGCTCTTCAGATGACCGGCTATGCACCTCGTGTTGAATGATGAGGAACTCCACCGGAGAGAACACTGGACTAAGCGCAGTGAAAATTTGTGCCACGGAAGATACCTGCCAGTCGAGGTGCCAGCAATAAACGCCAATAGCAAAGTGAATGGTGTTGGCCTCACGGAGGGACATCTGCACGTGAATTTCCTTGTCCTTGAACCTGACCGTGGCATTGTCGAACCTGAGGTTCTCTGTTGTGTTCATAAACTGCGCGAGACGTGCAACGGAAAACGTGAGTTGCTTGAAGAGTATAATTTGTAGGTTTTCGAGGCGAGGGGCCGTGATCCGACGAACAACCCCTTCCAAGTACGCGCTAACGCCTCGGAACCAGAACAAGCGAAGGTTAGGAAGTGTAATATGTGTGGTGATTGGCGTAAGTGTGAGTTGCCTCTCTACATCACGGTTGGGAACCGGGAATGTAAAGAAGATCGCGAGGCTCTCTAGCTGGGGCATAGTTAAAATCCATTGGAACAGTACATTCGGTTGAAAGTAGGCGGATGGGTGGGTTGTCCTAAGAAAGAGTGTGACAAGACCCGTGGCAGTCGGGTGTAATCGAGATCGTATTGGACAGGCGAAGCCTTGCAGCGCGAGGTGATGTAGATTTGGTGCTTGGAGTGTTTCCGGGAGTATCAAGACCGTGTTGTCCTTCGCCCCATGATACACAATCAGGTATTCCAGGATGGGGAACTCCTCATCGATTGCCAAGACAAGCTTCCGCAGATTCTGAGCAGGGTAGATAAGGCGGAGGTGGCGGACGCGATGACGCTGCTCGAGAGCAAGCGATAGCCCCACTTCATCTTCTGCAGTGATGCCACCTTTACCGTGGTATTCAACAGTGAGCGGAAGGGGAGGTGAGTGTGCGAGCATAGTTTTAACGGGCGTGCCATTTGTACAGACGAGTGATATACCCAGGTAGGACGCCGAACCAAATATAAGGTTTCGCCATCTTTGGCAAACATGAGCGAGTCGATACCACCAGCGACCCTGGTCCCATTGCCTCCCCCCCAGGAGACGGTCAAGTGCATCCTCATCTTTGCCTAAAAAAAATGGCCGATAGAGGTAAAATATGCTGAGGAGAGAATCGTCATCGAGGATATCGATCAGCACTACGTGTGGACTAATGATTGCCCATTAATCGCGAGCTAGTAAACATAGTAATAGGAGGAAACGTACCTCTTCTGTTTTGCCAGTGACGAGTCACTTATTGTACTTTGCCCAGTTCTTTCAGTGGATTGAAGGCGAGAAGTGGTTGGTAAAGAAAGGTCCATGTCGGCGAGCGAGTGTTGGATGTGGTCGGAGTAAGAGGTTGCCTCATGTCGTCCTCGTTTAACACTTGGTTGGCCCGAGGCGCTGTCAGTGGCCCGGGACTGCCTGGCGCCCTGTTCGCAGCTCGGCCTACCTGATTTGGGCGCCTGCGTACAAACACACTCGGCAGCCTTCACACTGCAACTGAGCGGGCTTACAGTAGTGCTGCTGTAATCGTAACACTTACTTTCGAATGCATGGTCATCACAATTCAACACGTTCAGTAGCCATCACCCGATTCCGACTCGATTGAGGGGCTAGATAACATTCATTTTGTTCTTGGTATTACTGTACTGTACGTCGTATAAATGGCTCCTCGAGACGTCATGGTCTATCTAAATGCTACTCAGATGGACCGTATCATTACCGTAAGAAGGGTAGAAGTGGGGTTGATAAAATAAAGCAACTATTCATACTAAAACAACAAAGAAAAATTGGGGAGTCACTGGTGTGATTAGCATATGTTTTTGGACCCGCATCGGGGTCAATGGTCCCGGGCCCAGTCGTTACTACAAAAAAAAAGCCGAGTATGAAAGAGAGAGAGAGGGAATGTGCGATTGCAGTGACCAATCGGGGGATAATGTATCTGTATTCGGAGTTCGTCTGTTTGACTCGTAGTTCATCTAGCATCAATAATAAGGAAAGAAGAAGCATCCCCGCCAGGAGGAGAGAAGTCCACAATGTACCGCTGGACGAGACCCTGACGGTAGCTGCGGACAACTTTTTACTGCCTGAACCGGTGCCAGAAGGGGTGCCGCTCGAGCTACCGGCAGCCGTGACCTGCCCAGAAATATCTAAAAACAATAACAAAGAACGGGTATGTGGTGAGCCCATCTCCATGACAGTGCATGGATGAACACTTACACTGCTTGAAGGTAGGCAAGGAGTAGTTCGTCTCCTTGTACGGCTGAGTCTTATTGAGAGCAACACCAATGGGGACGATGTGCTATTGTAAAGGAAACGATTAGCATTTTTACGTCGTGACGTGACAAAAGGAGTGCTTCATACCAAAAACGCGGCTTTAAGCCGTGGATACCAGTTTATTGCCGCCTGCATCGTGAAATTATTCAATTCGTGTGTGAGCATGATGCCCCCGACCGTGTTAAACGCTCCTGCGCTCTGATTGCTAATGAACAAGCCGTAGTCGGCATCAACATCCGCCTGAGTGACGGTGACGTTCCCAACCAGGGTCCCAACGCGCCAGTCGAATGAGTCATACTTCCAGACGATAGTCTGGAGGCCCAGCGAGTTTGAGATATATCGAATGCGGCCTTATGACAACAGAGAATAAAAGGTAAATATCACGACCTTTAAAGATATGTGGAAATGTGGAGCGCACATCAACATCGCCATAGGGAGGACGCCAACATGTCGATGTGACGCCCGTAACGAGTTTGATGGCTTGCACCTAACCGAGAATTATATTTTATATTTTGAATCAGCAACGGGTGGCGTTGACAGTCTGGGGTAGATTGAGTACTTACTGAATACCATAGCTCTGCGAATGCGTCTTGCTCAATCATAGCAACTGCACAAAAGCAGCCCACGTATTGTATGACCAAGAGTCTGTCACACCACCAAAGGAAGTTACTACGAGACAAGTTCCCAAGAAGGAAAAACACTCACGGGCGCAAATTTCATGACCGTCCGGAAGGGCACCCTGCGCCTCAAGCGGCCCAGTCGAGAACACTACTCCTGGTGTAGAACATCGTCGCTTTCGGGTTCTGGCTTGAGAGATAGTTATAGAAGATATTATGTGTGCAGTTTGGCCCGTCATCGAAGCCGTAGCCCATCACGTTCGGTTCGGGTATGTCAGCCTCGTCTGGGGGCATTCCCTGGACCTTCGGCTTCGTACATTGATGGATGGTCCACCCTCACCGAATAAGGAAAAATGGTGAGTTGCGAATTCTAACTCATCATGACGGTTGAAAGGGCGTAAAGACATGGCACGGGGGGTTCCCTGCGACGGTCTGCTCTCGAACTGTAGCCCCGTGCCTGAGGCATGTCCCAGTCCGGATTGTGACCCTGACGGTTACTCTCCTTTCCTACTCCGTTCCCCTCTTGAAATGGCAGAGCAGGGCAGAAAATACCACTCACAGCGGGCAGGATCATTCACTGAACCGTATGGCGTTACGTTGATGGTGCTTCCATTGAGCTGACCCTTGGGTGGGATATTCGGAACACCAGGCGCAATTTTCTGCCACAGCGCTTGGCCAGCAGTGTCGTTCGCGAGGAGAGTTGCAGGTTGGCATATCGATGGGAAGTTGTGTATATTCTGGGCAACAGACGGGTAGGCATATACTGTGCACTCGGCGTTCGGGTCTTCGTAAAAAAATTTTAGCACAGAGTGAGCGTAGTGAATGGTGATAATGCGCACCAGTGATTTGTGCCTCAGACTTCTGCTCCGAGGTATGGCCCTGGGTGACGTGAAGAGCTTGAGCGTTCGTAAGGTGAACATGGTTCAGGCATAGGTTCAACTGATAATGAGGGACAAGGGACAGCGATTAGATGGGAAAGCGTTGGTGGGTGTACAGTATAGATGGGTCTGTCAGAGTCTAATGGGGTATACGATGTCCGCCACCTCGAAAGGGAACGGAGATGGTTGGGGAGGGAGGAAAGGTGAGGAGTACCGTTCGGGGACTGTTTTAAGGTGAGGCAGCACCCCACTTCTTTGGTCCACATCACACGCGAGCGACAGGTGTTCTTATATGGTTTGTATCTATTGTGGAACATTGACGATAAAACATCGCTTCGAGCGTGGCAGCATATTGGGTATTGGCGCTTGCAACTCGGAGGCGAGGGGGAGGAAGGGGATGCGTGTACCCAAAAGGGGTTTGCGCCTCATAACACCGTGGCGCTTCAAGCTTCAAGCTTCACGACCAGGCCACAGTACACTAGTTGACCGACATCACACATCTAGTCACCCCCTCCTCCCGACTCACTTGCACTTGCACAAAGAAAAATACCAAGGGACGATTGCTCACAGTACTACGGCGCTGACCAATGGATGGCACACGGTACGCCCTCATGATAAAGCATCTATCAGGTATTGGCAAACTGGTACCAAGAATAAAGCACCGTGGAAGGTTGTGACTTGCAGGACTGATTGTACTGCAGTGCGCACCAGGTGAGGCGTCGTTGCCGGAGGTTTCAAGGAGTCCAATTCCGCTCTCTCCGAGCCTACTTCTCTTCCCGGAAGGATCGCCACATGCATGGACATGCCAACGCCACCGATTCTAGTGCCTCGTTGTCTGAGCGAACCTGGCCCATATGTAGTAGGCGCTCCAATCAACTATTAGAAAGCTTATGGAGCGTGTGGGAGTACGCGGTAGATTCTGGTGCGTCGAAAATCTCCTCAAGCGAGCGGAGAAGCAGGTTGATATTATAAGCACAGGGCAGGCCCATTCATGAAGGCAGCGTTATGCATCCCAGTGGGATGGTTCCTTCCATGAGAGCAACCCGGATAGAAGCGTCGACCTGGCATTCCCGAATCCTCCCTCCGACTTGTCCCATACCTTCTCTTTCTCCTTCCCGACCTGAGCGCTCCGCGCTGGGAAGCTTGCTCTGTGGCGGTTTTGACTCATAACGCGAGCCCATCCTGGTAGAAGAACTTGAATGATGGCGATGGTGATGACTGACACAGAACAACGGCTCCCGACCGTGCAAGTTTTCCAGTCCCGGAAGGAGTGCTCTCTGCGTAACGATAAAGGTAACATCAACACCCTAGAGCCCTGCACAGTGCGATGCCTTGGCCACAGCATGTAATACCAACATGAGCAGATACATGAACAACCCTTCCCAGACAACCTTAGTTTGCGTTCGCTGTCGGTCCGAGCCTCCGAGGTCCCCGTTGCAGTCCTAAGGCGGCGCCTGAATAAAATATTTCGTGGCTTCTGCTGCTTTCCGCTTGGCGCCACATCACTCCCGCTCACACGTGCTACCGAGGACATAAATATCAGGCCCCAGGGCCGGGCGTAAAAGAGGCGTCCGCCCTGCAA
Source organism: Russula abietina (assembly GCA_003313715.1). Classification (NCBI taxonomy): domain Eukaryota; kingdom Fungi; phylum Basidiomycota; class Agaricomycetes; order Russulales; family Russulaceae; genus Russula; species Russula abietina. The sequence goes on from QLOU01001700.1 coordinate 6,480, forward strand.
ACGACACCGGAATACTCATTCTCCTCACTATCACCATGATCCCAGCGTTCGATGCTGCAACAATCAAACACGCTCGAGCCACTGCAGATTTACGTTTTTGACCTTCGTCTACAACTCAACCAATCGGGATTTCAACCTTTGAAAACGTTGATCATGTCTGTCCCTCGAGCATGGGAGTCTCACATACAGTCTATACTGCCCGATTCAAGGTTGTGAACGCTTAACCACTGTGTTTTCCCTTGTAAAAGCTACTTGGCGTAATCTTTCTGAGGTTTTTCCGATCGGACGCTTTCTAGCTATTACCATCACGCATACGACGTTCCAAAGTCTCCCTTATGACGATACTTTGCCCATGTCAACCAGCGATAAAATGGTACTTTTACGTACACAAGATGGGAATATCTTCTCAATTCAGAGACGGATGAGGAAAGTAGGTGTATGCATGCGTTTAATGTACGGTATAGTTAGGGTTGTAATCTGAGAACACCAAGGCGAATCACGGAGACCACGTAAAATATATATAACCACGGGTTTGCCATATATTGGATGGATGTTCGGCATCACAAATTCCCCGGCAGAAAGGTCATGACAGTACTAGCGGAGAAGATGAATGACAGGGTGGAAAGCAGTCCAAGAAAGTAGATGGACAGCTCCGTGTTTGCATGTGGGAATTGAGGTTCAAGTTTCGATGTCTTTCTCAGCTTCATCGCTCCGCGACATGACCACAGGTGGTCGGATATGTGATGAGCCACTCATCATGGCTAAAACAAAAGCGTGTGGCATAAACGCTGAGAATTTGAATCGCACAAGTGGCCATGCAAGACTTAAATCATGGTTCCCTCCCCCCAGTCCTACCGGGGATTTGAACCGGGAAAGTAGGGTGTAGTTTGTATCCTTGCGCGGCTATGTCTGATTAGCGGAGGTATCTATAGAGGCCATGTGCTGGAGCAAGAATAAGTGTTAACATTGTGGGTCTGGACGTAAGATAGGAGTGCGTACCAACAACGCTGGCTTGACTCCGAGCCGTGGATACTACTGTAGTCTCCGCTTCCCACATCGTGAAATTGTTCGATTTTCGTGTGGACACATATATGCATAGCCTCAGCACTCAGGTGCAGAATGTGCGTCGGGGATGGTCGAGACGGAAGCGAGTATGATTCTGGGTTCGGTGGCGGCTGTTACAGATATCTACCTCGAAAGGGCAATCGATCTTCGTGGATAGTCACGATGTGAAAATTAATTGTGATGGAGATGCAGCTCGGTTTTCTCAGGGTGTGCGTCACTCACATTGGTGTGGGTGGGTGGGCGGCCAATCGGCCCGCTCCAAATTGTCAAGCAACGGAATCCGATCCTGAACGCACCACGCACCTAAGTTACAACCCTACAACAGTAAATTATCCCCTAGGAAGAGTCGGATTTTCACGAATAGACCATCAAGTCGCGTCTCTGTCTGCACGTTTCCCTCCCAGCTCTTGCATGCGGCATCACTACGACACTTGCTTACTTGTAGCTGGCGCACACTCCCCATCCCCAATATAATATTCCGCGTCATCAGCAATAGAATTGTACAAATATACTGTTTACAAGTTCAGAATATCATCGTGCCTCGGACAGAGAAAGCAAAGTGGTATAAATGCACGTGTGAGTCATCCAAATCGTACGGTATAGTTATAGCTGTGAACTGGAAAATCAAGATCGTCACGGTGAAAAGGTGGAGAAGGCAAAAAGAAGAACGTGATCACATGAAATGATATAAATATATCCATGGGGAGCCATGTTTTTGATGGGCGTCCAGTACCGCAAGATCCTGGACGGGAGGTCTTGCCAGGCGGCCGTGGTGAGGCGGCAGGGATATAAGAGTGGAAAGTAGTCCGAGGAATATATGGACTACGTTGTGGTCCGCGGGTGGGAGCCGAGTCTCACGTTTCGGCGTCATTTCCAGCTTCATCGATCGGAGACGTGGTCGCGGGTGGTTCAACGGATAACTGGCTGAAGCTTGGGTTTGGGCTTTCACGGACCAGGGTCACAGGGCGGCCTGCATTCTGGCGGGCATCAACGAATGAGGTGAATGCATCACCAGAATCGCCGCTTCCAAAATGTCTGAGCTCCTGCAGTTCGGGTAACAGCTCCAAAGGGGGCTCCCCATCCTCCAATCCTAGACAACGAGAGAGGTCTTCGACAAGCCCATCCTCGACGTAAAGGGTCTTCACGTTGCTGAACGATCTGAGTAGTTTGCGCCATTCGATCCGGTCGACGTCATTGTGCTCTCCAGACGACTGACTATGTACCTCGTGTCGAAGAGTGAGGTGCTCCACCGGAGAGAACACTGGACTAAGCGCAGTGCAAATTTGTGCCATGGAAGATACCTGCCAGTCGAGGTGCAAGCAATCAACCATAAAATAAAAGGAATGCGTGTAGTCCTCACGGAGGGACATCCGCACGTAAAATCTCTCGTCCTTGAACTTGACTAAGGCATCGTCGAACCTGAGGTTCTCTGCTGTGTTCATGAACTGCGCGAGATGTGGAACGGAAAACGTGAGTTGCTTGAAGAGTTGAAATTCCAGGGTTTCGAGGCGAGGGGCCGTGATACGACAAACAACCGCTTCCAAGTAAGCGCTAACGCCTCGGAACCAGAATAAGCGAAGGTTATGAAGTGTAATGTGCGTTGTGCTTGGCATAAGGGTGAGTTGCCTCTCCACATCGCGGTTGGGAACCGGGAATGTAAAGAAGATCGCGAGGCTCTCTAGCTGGGGCATAAATGAAGTCCATTGGAGCAGGATATTTGGTTGAAAGTAGGCGGATGGGTGAGTTATCCTAAGATAGAGTGTGACAAGACCCGTGGCAGTCGGGTGTAATCGAGATCGTATTGGACAGGCGAAGCCTTCTAGCAAGAAGTGACGTAGATTTGGTGCTTGAAGTGTTTCTGGGAGCTTCAAGGCCGTGTTGTCCTTCGTCGAATCCCATGGTCCCAAAACCAGGTATTCCAGGATCGGGAATTCCTCATCAATTGCCATGACAACCTTCTGCATATTCTGAACAGGGTGGATAAGGCGGAGGTGGCGGACGCGATGACGCTGCTCGAGAGCAAGCAATAGCCCCTCTTCATCTTCTGCCGTGATGTCATCTTCATCGTGGTAATCAACAGTGAGCGGAAGGGGGGGTGAGTGTGCGAGCATGCTTTCAACGGGCGTGCCAATTGTACAGACGAGTGAAAGACGCAGGTAGGTCGCCGAACCAAGTATAATGTTTCGCCATCTTTGGCAAACATGTGCGAGTCGATACCACCAGCGACCCCAGTCCCATTGCCTCCCCCAGAGGAGTTGGCCAATTGTATCCCCATCTTCGCCTAGCCAAAATGGCCGATAGAGGTAAAATATGTTGAGGAGAGAATCGTCATCGAGAACATGGATCGATACGATACGTGGACTAGTGATTGCCCATTAATCGCAAGCCAGCCAAGAATAAAAGGGGGAAACGTACTTCTTCCGTAGAGACAAGCCACATATTGTACCTTGACCAATTCTTTCGGTGGATCGGAGGCGAGAGGTGGTTGATAAACAAAGGCCCATGTCGGCGAGCGAGTGGTTGGATGTGGTTGGAGAGAGAGGTTGACTGGCCGTCATGTGGTCCTCGTGTAACTCTTAGTGGCGCTGGAAGCGGCCCGGGACTGCCTGTGCCTGGCTGTTCGCAGGTCTAGATCCGTCGCTCTAGCCTGGATCTGGGCAACTGTGTGGAACAGCCTTCAAACAGCAACTGAGCGTGCTGAGTGCTGCTGTACTGTTATCTCGAGATCTCACCTTTCTTCCGCTCAGTCGAACATCGCTCCGTAACTAACTCTTACTTTCATGATACATGGTCACCACGGTTCAGCACGTTCAGTAGCCACCACTCAATTCCGACTCGATTCAAGGGGTTTCATTTTCTTCTTGGGACTACTGTACGTCGTATAAAAGGAAGGTTCGTCGAGACGTCTACCTGAATGCTACCGATTCAGCTGGACCGTTTCATTACCGTAAGAAGGGTACGAGTGGGGAGGAAAGATTGGGGAGTCACTGGTGTGATTAGTGTATGTTTTGAGTCGACTTCCCGGGCGCGCACCCGGAAGGACCTGGCAACGGATACAACGTAGTTCATTTTATAACAAGCAACAACAATGTTCGTAAATCGTCGGTAAAAGATGCGTCTCGCTACAAAAAAGTCGAGGAGGATAATGTATCGGAGTCCGTCTGTTGACTCATAGTTCATCATAGCATCAATAAGGAAAGAAGAAGCATCCCCGCCAGGAGGAGAGAAGTCCACAATGTACCGCTGGACGAGACCCTGACGGTAGCCGCGGACGACTTTTTACTGCCTGAACTGGTGCCAGAAGTGGTGCCGCTCGAGTTACCGGCAGCCGTGACCTGCCCAGAGATATCTGAAAAAAAAAAAAAAAAAACAAAGAACGGGTATGTCCGTGAGTCCATCTCCATGACAAATGCATGGATGAACACTTACACTGCTGGAAGGTAGGCAAGGAGTAGTTCGTCTCCTTGTACGGCTGAGTCTTATTGAGAGCAACACCAATGGGGACGATGTGCTATTTATTGTAAAGGAAAATGTATTAGCATTTTTACTAGCGTCGTGACGTGACAAAAGGAGTGCTTCGTACCAAAAACGCGGCTTTAAGCCGTGGATACCAGTTTATTGCCGCCTGCATCGTGAAATTGTTCACTTCGTGTGTGAGCATGATGCCCCCGACCGTGTTAAACGCTCCTGCGCTCTGATTGCTAATGAACAAGCCGTAGTCGGCGTCAACATCCGCCTGGGTGACGGTGACATTCCCAACCAGGGTCCCAACGCGCCAGTCGAATGAGTCATACTTCCAGACGATAGTCTGGAGGCCCAGCGAGTTTGCAATATATCGAATGCGGTCCTATGACAACAGAGAATAACAGGTAAATATCGCGACATTTAAAGACATGCTGAAGTGTGGGGCGCACATCAACATCGCCATAGGGAGGGCGCCAACATGTCGAAGTGACGCCCGTAACGAGTTTGATGCATTTGATGGCACCTAACCGAGTTATATTTTGAATCAGCAACGGGTGGCGTTGACAGTCTGGGGTAGATTGAGTACTTACTGAATACCATAGCTCTGCGAATGCGTCTTGGCTCTGGAAGGCGGTCACTGGAGACAGGAGCATGAGATCGCGCTCAATCATAGCAACTGCACAAAAGCAGCTCACGTATTGTATGACCGAGAGTCTGTCACACCACCAAAGAAAGTTACTACGAGACAAGTTCCCAAGAAGGAAAAACACTCACGGGCGCAAATTTCATGACCGTCCGGAAGGGCACCCTGCGCCTCAAGCGGCCCAGTCGAGAACACTACTCCCGATGTAGAACGTCGTTGCTTTCGGGTTCTGGCTTGAGAGATAGTTATAGAAGATATTATGTGTGCAGTTTGGCCCGTCATCGAAGCCGTAGCCCATCACGTTCGGTTCGGGTATGTCAGCCTCGTCTGGGGGTATTCCCGGGACCTTCGGCTTCGTACATTGATGGATGGTCCACCCTAACCGAATAAAGAAACATGGTGAGTTGCGAATTCTAACTCATCATGACGGTTGAAAGGGCGTAAAGACATGGCACGGGGGGTTCCGTGCGACGGTCTGCTCTTGAACCGTAGCCGCGTGCCTAAGGCATGTCCCGTCCGGATCGTGACCCTGACGGTTACTCTCCTTTCCTACCCGTTCCCCTCTTGAAATGGCAGAGCAGGGCAGAAAATACCACTCACAGCGGGCAGGATCATTCACTGAACCGTACGGGGTCACGTTGATGGTGCTTCCATTGAGCTGACCCTTGGGTGGGATATTCGAAACACCAGGCGCAATTTTCTGCCACAGCGCTTGGCCAGCAGTGTCGTTCGCGAGGAGAGTTGCAGGTTGGCATATCGATGGGAAGTTGTGTATATTCTGGGCAACAGACGGGTAGGCATATACTGTGCACTCGGCGTTCGGGTCTTCGTAAAATCTTTTTAGCACAGAGTGAGCGTAGTGAATGGTGATAATGCGCACCAGTGATTTGTGCCTCAGACTTCTGCTCCGAGGTATGGCCCTGGGTGACGTGAAGAGCTTGAGCGTTCATAAGGTGAACATGGATCAGGCACAGGTTCAACAGATAATGAGGGACAAGAGACAGCGATTAGATGGGAAAGTGTTGGTGGTATTGTCAGAGTCTAATGGGGTATACGACGTCCGCCACCTCGAGAGGGAACGGAGATGGTTGGGGAGGGAGGAAAGGTGAGGAGTACCGTTCGGGGACTGTTTTCTCGTATGATTTGTAAGACACATCTATTGTGGAATATTGAGGATAAAACATCACTTCGAGCGCGGCAGCATATTGGTATTGGCGCTTGCAACTCCGAGGCTCGGGGAGTGAAAGGGGATGCGAGTACCCACCTCATAACACGTGGCGCTTCACGACATGACAGGCCGCTGCGGGGCGGCACCAGTAAGGTAGAAGTCACGAAGATCCCGCACGGTTTATGTAAGCTTCTAACCCTAGGGTTTAAGTTACGTA
>QLOU01001701.1:0-20538 GCA_003313715.1 Russula abietina
GTTGCAGAAGCTAAGAATAAGCAGCTAGAGCAGGCCCTCCTCGAGAGGGATCAGGAAATCAAGTCAAAGGATCATAGGTTGGATGTTCTCGAAGGAGAGTACGAAGATGCCTCAGTAAAGTTGAAGGAGGCCCAGGAGAGGTACGCACTGGCATCCGAATTGCCAGCCTGAGACATTGCCCATCGATTGACTCGTGATGCATGATTCAATGCAGACTACGGAGAGCAGACGTTGATGCCGAACACACGGACCGCCAAAGCAAACGATATGAACAGGAACGTGATAACTGGGAGAAGAAATATGAGGTACGTTTTTGACTCTCCTTGCCTGTTCAGCTACGGCCGTTCGATTGTCATTATTACCTATAGGAAGCGGAGACCAAGTATCGCAAGGCACAATCAGAGCTCCAGGAGCTGATCTCCAACATGGACAGTCTCTGAGAACCACAGGCTGTCACTATGGCTACATATCTACACATTATCACATGTGTTGTATCAATTCGAGTTAAAGTATAGTGTTATAGTCTATCACCGGGTCTTCTAAGAGTGCGGTATGATATCTTTGTCTGAGGAATCCAAGTCTGTCTGGGGTGTTGTCACGGTTGAGCCTACTCACACAAAGCATCAGATAAGTAAGATCGTCGAGGGTTGCTTTCTTATGGGTCCTCGGGCGGGACAGACAACCCTATTTCCCCCATTATAAATAAGCCAGCAAACCGCGGAAATCGCCAACTTCATCGAAGGAAGGCAAAGAAACGGGGTTCAACAAATGCTTCTGAAAGCATAGTCGGCATCGCGATCTTATTTTCGATGCTTTCGAACTGAAGCTATCAGTTCGTATCAAAGAACGAACTTGCCCTCCATCCTCCACCGAGATAATTGAGTGCCAGTGAAGCTACGTTGGTTAACCAGTCACTGGGGATGGCATGCACGCCAAAACATAAAAGTCTTTCGACATTCCTAAGTGAGGATGAGCCTGTAGTTCAGATCAGGTATCCTCGGTGGACCTCAAGTGAACGAGCGAGCGACCTTGTAGGAAAGCAGATCGTGCGAATTGCAGTCCAACAACAGCAACCGTCGGTATCATTTCGGGGTGAAGCGCTGGCCGCTTCATTCTCGTCTTCCGCGGCTTTAGCGCATAGAAACCATCAGCTTGACTACTTACAAAGGTAGCCCCCTCTACGTTTAATTTGGCAACCCGGGCTGATCCGCTTCGATAAAGCCGCGCTAGAACGGGCAAATTTGCAAGCGAAAAGAAGCTAGTGGTGCGGTGATATGTTGAATGCGATGCTGACCCTGTATACATGATCCACGAATAGAAGCACCCCGCGTACACATATCGTACATGGGCAGGTGCACTCCCATCGCTACTTACTACCAACGACTGGTAGTAATCCTTGTTCTCGGTGCGATCCCTGTCTCGTGCTCGTACTCTACCTCTATACGAGGTCCACCTGCGTATATCACTGATTACGCCAAAAGTCGCAGAATAGAAGGGCGGTATACGTACGTTTTGGCTTGCGCGAACTGAATTCCGCTTTTCGTTTTCCAAGCGACGATTTTGATTTTGGTACCGACTTGAGGCCTGTTTCTTCATTTGGGTTTGTATCTCCCGATTCTTCACTGTAATCGCTACCATCCACTCCGCCCTGCAAACGCTTTGAGTTATCGAGGCGTGTAGAATGGACCACACGCACCGTGATTTGCTCGAGGTCACTCAACTCGTCTTCGCTTTCACTCACGTCGCTCACAAACTCCCTCTCTTCCCACTCCTCCTCCACCTCACCTTCGAGCTCCTCTTCCTCCGTCTCCTCGTCCTCGAGCTCTTCCCCTCGTTCCAGAGCCTTTTCTTTGTCCAATATCGCCGTCCACACACTCTCGTTCACGTTTAACGGTGCATCACCATAAGCCTTACTTTTGAGGCGCTCGAGCAACTCCTTCTCGATGGCACGCTCCAGATGTGCAGCTGCCAGTGCTTTGCGCTCGCGAACTGCCTCGCGTCTGTCTGTCTTTTTCTTAATACCGACAAGTTTGGGTCTGCGAAGACGTGGGCATAAGAACGCTTGGTAAATCAAAAGGGGACGCACTGTGCATGAAGTTTCGCCCGACGCATTCTGATCAGATACTGCGTGATTTTAGTTACCCGTTGCTTGCACTTGTGGATCGTGAAATTTGGCCAATAAATTAGCTCTTTATCGATCTAAGAAACAGTCTGATCAGCATATTCCTCGTACCCTCTGCGTATAATCAGCGGGATTACCTGCTCCAGTGCTTTTGTGTAATTGTTTGATAGCTTGACCTTTTCCCACATTTGCGCCGGGGAATGTGCTCGCTCGATAGTCTTCATGTACAGGTAGAGGACCCCTGTGAAATTGTTTGGGGTCCATGTCCACAAAGAGATGAGGACGGGTGCAGACCTTCATGTTCACGCACGGTGGCATACCGAGAGTTAGCAAGGGGACATGATTGGCGGCTGCAGAGGCCGGTGAGGTTGTATTCGTTCCGACAGAAATTCTGCGTAACTGTCCTAGGAAGCCTCGTTGAGCTTCGCGTAAACGAAGAAATGGAACGACATACTTGACTTTGTAAGAGCAGAACTGGTTACCGATGGCAGACCATATCACGTCGTCGCACTGCATGGAGCAATTGATACCGTTGAAGTTGAAGGGGAGAGGCAAACGACTTTTTTTGATCACGTGTGCATCTTATCTATGCACGGACTCGTTTTTACACATTTCTCCATTCCTCACTGGCCTCACCTATGGCGCTTCGTATTCTTCCTCATCTACGTTCACCGCTCTTTCCTCAATTACACCGGGGTTTCCGCACCACATCTACGCGGGATGACTTTCACTTTGACACCCATCACTTCGTGCAGCGCCTGGAGCGCGAGGGTCTGAATCGTGCGCAGGCGGAGGGCATTATGTCCGCTATGGCGGAGGTTATAGACGAGAGTATAAGGAACATGACAAGTAATATGGTCACTAAGGCAGACCATGAAAAGGTGCTTGTTTTAACCCTTCATTCGTCATGTACATATCACCGACTAAAAGCCAACCAACTGGGCATGCCACAAAACAGCAACATTACACGCAACAAGTCGACTTTGCTCAACTGAAATCCGAACTCCAGCTGAATGAGAAACATGATTTGACGATGATCAAGGCGGAGAATGACCGTTTGCTGACCGATATCGAGAAACTGAGACAGCGGCTTCGCGAAGAGATCTCACGTACGCAGGCGGGTGTCCGGTTGGATCTGAATCTAGAGAAGGGGCGTATTCGTGAAGAGGCGAGCAGACAAGAACTCAAGATGAAGGAGGTAGACACACGGATCGAGCAAGAGATTGCTGGCTTGCGCGCTGCCATTCAATCGTCCAAGGTGGGTGATTACGTATAGGGATAGGGAGAGTTAACTCTCAACTCATGATTTGTGAGTCAGGCGACAACGCTCCAGTACTTGGTTGGGTTTGGTACGTTGTGTCTTTGGCAGTGTAAAGCCGACTGACAGGTTGCTTGTAGTCACAGGTTGTACGGCGCTTCTCATGGCATACCTGCGTTTCCGGTTGTGATCGGATCATTTCCTTCAGGTTTCAGATGCGCGAGGTCATTTAGTGGGACCATGCTCTTTATATTCCTATTGACAGATTCCCCATTGTATCATATTTATGCGTCTCGAGGTTACTGTATCTCTCCTCGAATAATTTTTTCACACAACGGTGTCAAAGTAAGTTGCAATCTACAATCTATCAACGTATAACAACCCTGGAACAAGTCTCTCGGTATATCTAGCCAATTTGGTGATGCATGGTCACGATGCTTCACTCTCTTCTAGTAGAGGTAGTGGGTCGCCAGAGATTGGATTCCCGAATGCGACCGATCGGAAGAGCTCGTAAGCACGGTCCAAATCGTCATTGACGATTATATGGTCGTGAGCCCCAGGGACTTTGGCGTAGTCGATCTCAAGGAGTGCAGTTTTGAGGCGCTTCTCGACTGCAGCAGCGGTTTCTGTCCCACGACCGGTGAGACGATCACGCAAGATGGACAAGGAGGGTGGTGAAATGAAACAGTAGATTGGGTTCAAGTCCGTGTTTTTAACTTGACGGACGCCCTAGGGCAAAGATGTAGGGATGTTGTCAACTGAAAACAAAAAGGAAAATACCTGGACTTCAATATCGAGGATACAACGTTTACCCGATTCGACGATGGAGTCAATAGCCCGTTTGCTGGTACCGTAAAGGTTACCGGAAAATTCGGCATGCTCGACGAAACCGCCCTGATCGAGAAGGGAGACGAAGTCTTCACGCGAAACGAAATGATACTGGATGCCGTCGACCTCTCCTGGTCTGGGCGCGCGTGTGGTATCTAAGGGACATGTTATGGAGAGGAACGAGGCGGAAACGAAAGGCGCGGGACTGACGGGATACGCTAAAAGCAAATTTGCCAGGATGATCATCAAAGAGACGCTTTAAAAGAGTGCTCTTCCCTGAGCCCGATGGGCCAGAGAGAACCAAAGGACGGGCCCAATAAGGGCCAGACATGGTCGTCGAGGATCGATGTGAATGAAATGAAAATCAAACGAACCGGACCGAACCCCGAGTCTATATTACATAATTTCATTCGCGGATTTGGGATTTCCCGGGTCGCGCGTGCAGTGCAGTTCCTCACTCATATCCGTTCATTTCTCCCTCCCTCTCATCCGATTACACCTCTCTTCGCCCTCTTTCTTCTCATTTCCCGCCCTTTTTTGTTCACCGTTTACTTCTCTCCTTAACTCTACTTTGTATATCCCTCATAGCACAACCAATCTGTAGCCCATTTAATTCACCCACATGGGCGCCCTTTGCTGTCGCCCGCAGGTTCGCCCTCTCCTTTCTTCCCCTATGCCACCCTAATTTTACGTTCAAAGGTCATCGATTTCGACGCCGATGTCAACCTCTTCCATTTCGTGCTCCTCAGATGTGTGGGAAAAGGAGCTTTTGGAAAGGTACCTTTCTCCGAAGGTCATCCCAATCAACCTACTAATCAAACACCTTTCTAGGTTCGTGTTGTTCAACACAAGCAGACACGCGACTTGTACGCCCTCAAATATATCAACAAGGCAAAATGCGTGCGAATGAAGGCCGTCGCCAATGTCATTCAGGAGCGACGCTTGCTCGAGGAGGTGTGCAATGCTCAGCTCTCCTCCCTTACCCATTCACCTCTGACCTTTCATTAGATAGACCATCCTTTTGTTGTCAATCTACGATACGCCTTCCAAGATGATGAGAATTGTTTTTTTGTCTTGGATCTAATGCTTGGGGGTGATTTACGTTGTCCGTCCTTTCCCATATTTCATCACCCGACCAGGTGGGCTCATCTTCACCACAGTTCACTTGGATCGGTTAGGTTCTTTACCAGAGGAAACCGTCAAGTTTTATATTGCAGAGCTTTCTTCTGCTGTCTGTTTCCTGCACGACAAACACATCATGCATCGGTGCGGTGTGCGCTGTGTGATTTTCGTCTTTCCACTTATTTTGGTACCTCTTTTGCCACTCCAACAGAGACATCAAGCCGGATAATATTCTTCTTGATGAACGCGGTCACGCTCACCTTACAGACTTTAATATTGCCGTCCATTTCTCAGACCGGCGCTTACTTACTGGCGTGGCTGGATCCATGGCCTACATGGCTCCTGAAATTCTTCACAAACGCGGCTACACTTACCCCATCGATTGGTGGTCACTCGGTGTTTGTGCATATGAACTTCTGTTTGGACGCAGACCATACCGAGGCCGAACGAATACCGCTCTCACACAAAGCATTTCTAAAGACGCATTGCGATTTCCCGAGAACGTAGGAGAGAAATGTAGTGCTACGGGAATCAACTTCATTAGTAGTGTGCGTCTTCCACTTCTTTCTGCCCCACACCGCATTCGAGCTCTTTCCTCTGCAGCTTCTGGAGAGGGATCCTTACAAACGTGTTGCGTGTAGTCCGCAGGGAGATGGTCTGGATGAGATTCATCGACACCCATGGTTCAGTTCACTTGACTGGGCGGCACTTGATCGAAAAGATATCCCGTCTCCATTTGTTCCCGACGTGGGTTTACTCTGTTGATGGCCTTCTCATGCTGTTTACTCACGACATCATACCGTATCCAGTCGAAAAAGGCAAATTTCGATGCGTCACATGAACTTGAAGAACTCTTACTTGAAGACAATCCACTGAAAGCCAAGGCTCGCAAGCAAAATCGTGACATCAATAGCCTGAGTGCCGAGATGCGGCAAATGGAGGAACAGTACGTGGGAGCTCATGCAGATTGCGTCCTGTACTCATCGCGTTCACAATATAGATTCACAATCTACGATTTCCGTGCAATGCGTCGCCGCTCATATTACCCGCATAATCAACAGATCGTCACGACGGTAACGGCAACATCATCTTCCGGCATGGTTGCATCTCGTCCAGTTACACCTAGAGATGTGATTAACGGGCGCAGCGACGATATTGACCTAGACAGCCACCTTCTACGGGGAGAACTTGAAGGCCACAGCTCGGAAGGTCTTCATCACCCACCAGTTCACATAAGCGAAAAAGGTCAGGAGAGTGCATAGCTGGCACCGCCTCGTCCTCGGATGGTTTTTACTCCTACCGACGAATGCCTCCCACGCTGTCATCACTCGTCATTCGGCTGTTGTGGGACGTCTGGGGATTTAGCGTTCCACATCATGGCCATCATGACTTATCATCATGAGATGTCAACGTGTCACGCCGCTTACATATTCGGTTTTCCACCTGCACGACTTTGGACCACGCTTTGTCCGACCCCTTTTCATGCGCATTTATTTGATATTAAATACCTCTCTGGCTAATTATTTGGTTACTCTCTATATCCGCTTTCGGGGCAATTCATAATGTATGATCACTGCAGTACCGGTTTGACCAATCTCCTCTGCATCCGTGAGAATGTAGCCTTTGACTGGTCGTTGACATTCGGTTTGTGGCGCGTGTCATTTGTATGGCTAAGAAGGACAGTAGAGTTCTATTCTAAGGTGGCGGAGGTAAATGACCCAACACCTGGGAAATCAGGTTGTCTTTTGACTCTTTTCTCGTTTACCGTTACGATTTGACTCCACTCGTACTGGCGCTGGCAGAACTGAATACCAGAACGATCCGAGAAACACCATAACGGCACCCGCTGCCAGCTGCGCGTTCCAACCACTGCCGAACCACCATACACTGAAACACAAACTTAATGCCTTGCGAGTCGTGAGTACGACCTGCGTTGACACCGCGGACACTCTCTATCGGAAGTAAAATTGAATGTGAAAAAAAAAGTGAGTGAGTGACCAAATCATTTTTGACAAATGGGGAAAGTAAAGAGTGAGCGATGCGAGCGGGCGAGCGAGCAAGGGGCGATCGGTGGTTTTTAAGTATATTTTTTGAAACAGGCCAGGGACAAAAAGGAAGAAAAAAAAGGTACGTACAGAGGATAGTTGGTTGACGCCAGCGACGCAGATGAGTTGAGAAAGCAGGTTGAGTGCGAGGATCGTATAAGGTCTTCGAATGATACTTGATGACAATGATGAGTTCTTGGTCGTCGTCGTCAGGAGAGGAGGATTATTGTGACCGTCGTAGTAGGGGGAGCCTCCTCGTCCGAGTCCTCCTAAACCCTTCGGGCGACTCAAACCGACAAACCCGCGTCGCACGCTCTGGGGCATGATCGCGAACATCGGTAGTGAAAGCATATGCTGCAATTAATTTAATTTAATTTTTTCTTCGCCCTCAACATCGCCAAATAATAAAAGAAGAGAAGCCGAAAAGGAAATGAAGGGAGAGTCATGAGGGACCCCCTTGCAGTTTTATTTGCTTCGGGAATATTGCATATATTAGAGTTAATAAATGGGGGACGTACCGTGTAGAAGATGCTTTCGCGCCAGTATGGTCCGTAAGTGCTATAGGTGCGTTCTTGTAGTACGCCATGTATGCCGGTGCATACCAGTGACGCTAGGAGCATTGTGATGCCTAGGGTGTACCGTGATGTATCGACAGTGCTGAAGGTGGCGGCGGCGGCGGCGGCTGTTGTGCTTGTGTAGTTTGTTGCCGTTCCTGGGTCTCGGATAATCGTGATCGGCGATTCGGTGCGGGGCCGAAAGAGGGTCGCAATGATAACGCCGGACGAGACTATTGCCACCGCAGTCTTCGCGATAAAGACGCCAAAAAAAGAATATAAGGATCAAAGGAGGGGAGAATGACCGTCAGCATGCGTGGCAATGCCCCGTTGTAGGGGATAGAGAAAGGAGAACGCGAGGTACAGTTTGTTTGAGCGTGTAGCGTTTGTCCATGAAAAAGCGACCGAGGAGCATGGATACTGCCAGACCTGACCATAACAATCCAGCTTTGAGCACGACAGATTCACAATAATATATATACCCAAGAGAAGAGAAAGTCGGGAGGGGGGCCCGCGGGGGGGGGAGAGAAGGAATGCGTGACAGTTACTTACCCGCGGAGCGGAATACGATCTGCAACGTAGGAGGGACACTGAACGCAAACACGAGATTGTTCAGCAGGGTGCCGGACGCAAAGGTGGTGACTTGGAGCAAGTATTGCGAGATGGGGACTCGGCGCGGTTTGAGTCGTGGAAGCCAAAGCCAGCTGTAACCCGGCGTGCGGAATTTGTCCCAGGTTATGAAAGACGGTAGTTGTTGAGCTGTGATGAAGAGCATTTGCGAGAACGTGAGTGCGGGCCCTGGAAACGAGTCAGTCAGTTGGTTCAGTCAGGGACCCAAAGGGTGTTCAGGATAGGTGGGTGGATGAGCGATTCATACGCACCGACATGAGGCTCTGCGCGAAGCAGTTCCTCGTAAGCCCAGACATTACTGCAGTGATTGCCATGAATATGAGCGTTGAGAATGCAGCAGACAGGTTGACACGTACGAGCAGCAGCCGCCAATGACCAGAAATAACATAAAGGAGTAATCTAACAACGCTCCTGCGACAGACATCCGACTCGCAGCTTGCGAGATATCATCATGACGGTGGTGTTGGGCGGCTCCGCCAGCGGAGCCATTCAGACGAGCGGCTTCGTTCGGTGGACGGACTGCTGCCCGTGAGGACTTCTTGTTCAAGTTGTTGACTGCGCGTTGGCGAGACATGGTGTTCCGGTATCAAGACGATGACAGCAATAACATAACCTGGGGCGTGAACTTTGACAGATCGGACAGACACGATCACGAGAAGAATATCACGAGAAGAATAAGTTTAACGCGATTTTTTGGCGCTGGCTTATCACTTACTACTAGACTCGAGTACAACGAGATTACATCGATTATTCCGTACCCATCCAGTACTCGCCAGAAGGTCTTTTGTTATTATTACAATCTTTATACGCCATATCACAACGACCAGAGGAAGTTTCTGCGAGTAGAGGGTCATACAGTATATCTACGTGACTAAATTACACGTCAAGAGCAAGGAGCCCATCCTCAATTTCTTTGGTGATATCTCGGAATCGCGCCCTCCGGAAAGCTCTAAGATGTCAAGAGCCCAACGGTCTTTAGAGCAATATCGATCAGCCTAGTAGGGTGGCATGCAATAGCGGCAGGCATAATGATTCCGCGTATCGACGCTATAAAAGCATAATATTGTCCCTATGACGCCGACACGAAGGGGTCGGCTCACTGTGGCTGAAGGAGAGGACACTGACCGCATAAATCACCCAGACGACTTTTGAGCTACTCATCCGCTTCCTGACGTCTAATTAAAAGACCAAGCCGGTTCCGAGGCTTCTGATGAACAATAAAGACCAGTTTTTTTGTAAGCGAAGCCATGGCTCGAGCCTGAGGATCCGGAAGAAATTGGGGAGTGACGGTGAAATCACTGTCTTGAGGGAACAGAGTATAGAGCAGCTTGTTGTTCAACAAAGGAAACGACTTTCTGGTCATATGATGGTGGTTGGAAGAGGTCATTTCGTCTTGTTTCGCTCGGTTTCCGACTGCCAATACGGCCTTGGCCTTTCACGGTGGCCCGAGCGCAACCACAGTACTAGTGTCAAGCCGTCACGGTCATGCATGTCATGTCCAACACAACCATACCTCCTTTAACAGGCCGCGGCCGCCCAAACCGCCACCTTCAAGTTGTCAAGCCTCTCTATGACGGACAGCCTTGCGGACAACGGTGTCACTGCCCATTTTACTCATGAAAAGTGAGAGCAACTCTGTGAGTGGTTAGGTCGCCATGGCCATCGGAAGATGTCTGCTTGCCATGTGGCGCGTTACACTGCTGAGCTGCCCTTGTATCCTTTGACTCGCTTGCCCTTTCTTTTTAATAACATTCAAATTCAGTTATATGTACCCGGCGGGCCAGAGATGTCTACGCACAGGTAAAATATAATACTGTCGTTCACTTTTTGTTTGAAACTTTGTAGATATTCTCCGCGAAGTTTTCCCGAAACAAAGAGGATATTATGTTCGGACGGTGTTGACAAGGGAATGTCATGTCAGGCGATGCGATACGGTTACTCAGCGCTCATTGGCAATTAACGTCCCATACCTCCTTTCACAAAGGCCACCCAAACCGCCACCTTCAGTCAAATTGTGGCCGCCGTGACCTCCCTAATGTCGGACAGTGATGACACTGCCCCATTTTCCTCATGAAGAGTGAGAGCACCCCTATTTATCTCCTGCTACGGTTGACTGAACTCTGGTCGAGTGACATGCCATCCATGTTTTCCGATGTATTCGCCCAAATCGAATCCAGATTCAATCCTAATCACTGGCACTCCGAAACCGGCTTTCACGATTCCTGTGCCCGCGCTGCCGCCATTTCCACAGCCGATAAGGGGATAGATGCGGCCAGGCAATTCATCTACTCTCTGCTCACACGTCACAATTCCCTCGTGTTGATTTCCCTTTTATCCCCCAAGATTCTTGCACGGATCTTTCACCTTCTTGTGCGCGATGAAGAGCCTCTCTCTGTAATAGGAAATCTACCAGTGGGTTGGATCAGAGTTACGCACGTTTGCCAGCACTGGCGTCAAGTCGCGCTCGACGATCCATCATTGTGGGCCAAAATTTGGGGCGTCCCGAGGAACAGAAAAAAGTCGATTTCAGAGATGTTGGCTCGGGCGAAGAATGAGCCGTTAGACATCGAGTTATCCCCTATTCTAGAGTCAAGTCGAGAGGTGCTTTTCTTGTTTCCTCCACATCTCTCCCGTACTCGCCAACTCCGCTTTCATAGTCTTTCCGAGTCTACTCTTCACACTGACAGTGTCCGAGCGATCTTCAGTCGGGAAGCTCCTGCCCTGGAACATTTCGAACTCACGGCCCAGGGTTACTGGGCCGCCTATTCTCCTACTACCTTCCCGGACCTTTGTGGGAACATGCTGTTCAAGGGGCATGCTCCGAGGCTACGGGTGTTCTCACTCTCCCGAGTCGTCATCCCTTGGTCACTCGTCCCTCGCGGCCAGCTAATGCAGTTGAAAATAGCCGGATCCAACGAGGTCGTTGATTCTCCTGGCGATTTAAATCAGTTGATTGATCTCCTGATCGACTGTCCGGCATTAGAAATTCTCACACTTGAGTGCTGCCTACCCTCTCAACTCACCGGATTCTCACAGGGTCGAACAATCCACCTTCCCCACCTCTCCTGCTTGCGCCTTTGGGGTTCAACCTCCCGCATCGCGAATATGATGAAGATGCTCAAGATACCTTCCTCAACAACACTCGATTTGGACTGCATCCCCAACATTGATTCTATCCACAATGACTTTGAGGGTCTCTTACTTCGTGTCATTCCAGCGCAGCTCCAGATTTCTGGCCCCGTCGAGTTCAAAAGCCTCACTGCCGCCATCCGGGATCACAGGACATTAAGCATAACTGCATCGACTTTTCCTTTTACCTTGCGAAATCGCCAGACCCAAAACTTTGGAGGTGACGTAGTCGGCAATGTTGAGCTTGTTTTATCATTCAGTTGGCTATCAAAGTGTGGCCACTTGACAGAGCTTCTCGAGAAAGCATGCAAAATGTTGCCAATCTCAAACCTCGAGTTTATTTCTATGTCCGCCACTAATATGATTGACATAAATTGGGTCGAACTCTTTAGCTGCTGTACAAATGTCACCACTATGCAAGCGATTGGGCATGGGACAAGTAACCTTGTGCGGGCGCTCACTTCTCCAATGGTCACGAATGCTGGATCCAGCAAGGAAGGAAGGAAGCGGGAACACGACAACAGAGAAAGTACTGTAGTACAGCCGGCCGGCACTGTGGCACATGCGCATGCAGCAATATTTCCAAAACTAAAGTCCCTGGGATTAACCGAGCTGTTCTTTTCCAAAGGCAAACGTCCCTCGTGCATCCTATTTGACGTTTTCGAGAGAGGCCTTCAACAGCGCACGGAAATGTCCGGGGCGCCTTTGAAATTTCTCCGCATCAGTGACTGCGACATCAGTGCCAAGCACGCGAACGACCTGCAAAAACTTGTCCAGGACTTCGACTGGGATGGGAATGAACGTTTAATCTATTGATTTGGGAGCTTTGACGCCTACGAATAGCGCCTTCATGATGCTAGGGGAGTCATTCTCGTCGGTCACTTTACTGCGCTACGTGGGATGGCGATACGAACAGGTGGCGCGGCTGGGGTGACGATTCGGACGGGACCGATGGGTAGTGAATGTGTGAGTGGCTTGCTGTAATGGTTCACCATGCCCCTACTTCGGAAGATGTCTGGTTGTTACCATATGGCGTGTTGCTGTGCTGAGCTGTTCTTGACTCGCTTGCCTTATATTTTTCAGTATTCAATGACATCGCATTAAAAAAAAACGGAAATAAACTTGGCCCGTTGAGCAACTCCGGTTTCAAATTTCAAAACCGTCGCCTGCCAAAATTGTGCGCCGTTAACCGGAGCTGAACGGGCCTTAACTCCGCCTGACGGCATTTAACACAAGCGCTTGCTGCCACTTCAAAACCTCTCTCATGACGGACAGCAGTATCACTGCACATTTTCCTCATGGAAGGTGAGAGCACCCAATATATCCGTTTTTCTTTTTCTCCTTGACTGAACTCCCGAAGTTATATGCAAGGATCTATATTTTCCGATTTATTCGCCCAAACTGATTCCAGATCCAATCCTAATCGCTCCAAAACCGGCTCTCACGCCCGCGTTGCCGCCCTTTCCTCTGTCGATACGGGGATAGATGCCGCCAGGCAATTCGTCCGCTCTCTGCTTACACGTCACAATTCTCTCGTGCCAATCTCCCTTTTATCCCCCGAGATTCTTGCACAAGTCTTTCACCTCCTTGTGCTCGAGGAGCCGCTTCTTTCTGAAGGACAAAATCTGGGCTGGGTCAGAATCACCCACGTGTGCCGGCACTGGCGTCAAGTCGCACTGGACAATTCGTCGTTGTGGGCCAAACTCTGGGGCATCCCGACGAACACAATGTGGATTTCAGAGATGCTGGCTCGGGCGAAGAGTGCGCTGTTGGACGTCGAGCTCAATGTTCCAATGTCAAGTGAAGAAGCGCTGCTCATGATTCTTCGACACCTCTCACATACTCGCGAACTCCGTCTTCATGACCTGAGTCGAAATCGCTCCGACAGTATCCGAGAAATTTACAGTAGGGAAGCTCCAGTCCTGGAACATTTCGAACTCATTACCTCCCATTTCCCTTTTACCTTCCGGGACCCTAGTGGGAACATACTGTTCAATGGAAATGCTCCGATGCTACGGACGTTCTCACTCTCCCAAGTCATCATCCCTTGGTCACTCATTCCTCGCAGCCAGTTAAAAGTGTTGAAAATAGCCCGTCACAATGAGGACGTCCATTCCCCTGACGATTTATATCAGTTATATGAACTCCTGGTCAACTGTCCCGAGTTAGAAATTCTTGCACTGGAGTACTGCCTACCCACTCAACTCCACAAATTCCCACACGGTCGAACGATCCACCTTCCCCACCTTTCTCACTTGCGCCTTTGTGGTTCAACAGCCCGCATTTTGAATATGTTGAATATGCTCAAGCTACCTTCCTCAACGACACTTCATTTAGCTTGCCTCCCTAAACTTACCCGCAAGGGCACGGAGAGTCTCTTACTTCGCGCCATTTCAGCACAGTTCCAAAGTCCTACCCCCGTCAGGTTCAAAAGTCTCACGGTTAGCCACATGGCGAGATCATTAGACATAACCGCATCGACTTCTCCTTCTGCATTGCGAAATCGCCAGACGCAAAATTTTGATGACATAGTCGGCAATCCTGAGCTTTTTTTATCATTCACTGGGCTATCCAAGCCTGGCCAGTCGACAGACCTTCTTGAGCAAGCATGCGGAATGTTGCCGATCTCAAAACTCGAGTTTATTTCTATGTCCATTGACACCGCTGATATAATTGACATAAATTGGGTCAAACTCTTTAGCCGCTGTACAAATGTCACCACTATGCAAGCGACTGGGCCCGGGACAAGTAACCTCGTGCAGGCGCTCACTCCTCCAATGGTCACAAATGCCGGATCCAGCAAGAAAGGATGGAAAGGGCAACACGCACAGCCGGCCAGCACTATGGCACATGCGCATGCAGCAATATTTCCAAACGTGAATTTCCTGGGATTAACCAAGCTGAACTTTGGCGAAGGCGACCACGACCCCTCCCAGCCGCCCACGCTATTCAACGTTCTCGAGAGAGGCCTCAAACGGCGCATGGCAGCGTGGGCACCTTTGAAATTACTCCACATCAGTGATTGCAAAATCAGTACCAAACGTGCGAACGACCTGCAAAAACATGTCCAGGACTTCCACTGGGATAAGAAGAATTGATGGACTTGAGAAGTTTGGCGCCTACGAACGGCACCTTCACGTTACTGGGGAGGCCATTTTCGTTGATCGCGGTACTGCGCTAAGTGACCGGGACTCGGAGGACGACTATACGGACACCTTCATCTCTTTTGACTCATCGTGTTTTTCTTCGATTATGACATTCAACCGAGTTATGTTACCCGGCGGCGCGTGCCAGAGATATCGATTCATGATTAAAATATACGATACTGATACTGTCATTCATTTTTTTGTTTGAAAGTTTTGAAGATATTCTCCGCCTGACACGGCAGTGTGCAATTTGCTTGCCTCGTAACGAGATGGTGTTGATGAGGATGTGACGAAGATCGATGAACGCCCACAGGAACGGTGCAAGTCACCGGCAGAGACACTCTCGACGTTTTTTTCCAAACGTTCCTTCCTCGACAAATAAGAGGCAGATACCAGGGACGGCGAAAAGGGGGTCCCATGCGGTCACGGTGTTGCACGCATGGGGGCCACATGGGCCTCAGGGCATTGGGCCGGAAACGGTCGTGGTTGGGCCGGGCACGTGTGCCTGTGGGAAGGTGGATACATATAGCATCCCCGTTGCCCACCATCTCGCAACCAATCTATCTGGGGTCGCGCCATTTGTACACCCTTCACGGGGTACGCCTCCAATGTGGGGCACCCAGGCCACGTGGCCAACTCCCTCGATAGGACCTTAAGACTGGTAGGCCCCTACATGGACTTGGAAGGTTGGCAGTCGGGGTAGCGGTAAGCCTGACGAGAGCTTTTGCAGTGGGAAGGTGGAGAAATGGCCTGGGGGAACAGGCTCAACATGACTATTTAGGAACTCATTCGGAACCATAGAGAGAATGTATTCCTTGCCATGGCTCCAAACAAGTTCCTAAATGGTCACATCAAACCCACTAGGCCATTCCTTCACCTCCGGCTAGGTAGCAGAACCCAATGTCAGTACTACCTGAGAATGACATCGATGACAATTGAGCTGGTGGAGTACACCAATCAAAACATCTCCAAGTTTGTCTGCTCTGCTCCCAAAGCACTCAATGTGCTCAGAGCTCAAAGACAAAACATAAGCCATTCACCTTATATTATACTAGGTAGAGGTAGGATTGTGCGTCCACGCCATGAGAGTTCACGCTTGCGGACATCTCCTAAACTACGTGATGCAACTATCGAGCGACTACCATCCAAAGACGAGATCTGAAAACTGTCCCAGCATACTTTTCGATGGAGTCCCTGGAGTCCCTACCGCCGCAGGGAACACTGCGGGTTGCGCTCCTGGCGTATTAGTCGCCGTTCTCGGTGTCTGCCCCGGCTTCCGGAACGCAGACGCGGATGGGGCGAGTCGGATTGGAGTACCCACCGTTGGGGTGTTGTGATGCGGTGAACGGGCAACAGGTGGGGAGAGTTGGTGAGACGAGCGGGAAGGCCCAGTCGAATCAGTTGGCATGATATCGGGCAGCGAGCTGATATCAGACACAAGCGGGTACGCAGCGCGTGCCGCTGCTTGACCGAGGACACGATCTGCTTGGCTGGAATCCTAGGAAGAAAAAGAAAGAAAAGAGTTTGGTTCCATTTCTGTCGAGAAGGGGAGTGAGAAAATGTCGTACTGCCCACTTCACGCCGACCATCCAGCTTCCGCCAACAATCTCGCCATTTTTGCGAACTGCCCACATTGCTTCAGCGGGATTCTTGAAACCAATTTTGAAGCAATTGGAAATCTCCGTGTTTGGATCTGGGTCTGTCGTCTCGCCGAGCTGCTTGAAGTATTCAACTGCGACACTGTATTTATCTGGGGGGTAGCCAAAAACGATAACATAGAGGGGTTCAGCGGTCTGGTGAGGAGTGGCTTGAGGTGCTTGTGTCATTGAGAAATCAAAGTTCGAATTCTGCACAGGTTGTCGAATAGAAGCCACAGGAGACGAAAGGTAAAACACCAACCGAGCGCTGGAGGTATGATGGACTGTCGGTATTTGTGACACCTAACATATCATTGACGGACGCAATAGGCGGGGCATCCTCGTCAGATGTCTGGCGTTGTCTTGAGGGCAAGATATGGTATTAAAATCGTGGGAAGAGAGCTGAAAGGCTGACCTCGAGCTTTCAAACATTGGGTCTTTGCCAAATTCGCTAGTAGGTGGGCGAGACAACGTTGAATTTAGTTTCGCCTTGGTTTGGACAAGGGGCATGTCATCAAAACGTTGATGGATTGGGGGTGAGGCCTGCGCGTATCAGGACAGTTAGACTCGGCTAGGATAGTGAGAAAGTGAACCTCCGCATACGTTATTCTGAGACATTGACTGGGGGTACACAAATGTGAATAACAGATTTAACTCAAGGAGGGAGACGACAAACCATGAGATAGCCAGATTGATAATTAGAACGCGATTGGAGGAAAGGGTCATTTAAAGAATTTGGAAGAGTGCTGCTCTGGCTGTTGGAAGCCCATGAGCTTGTGCCGTGTGGATGATGTGTGCTTGTCGTACTGGAGACACCTCCAACGGAAAATGATGCATGAAGGGAGGATTGAGAGGCCGGGTGATTCGATTGTGGTCTAATACGATCATTCGTGTTGTCTGGGGTGTGGAATGTAGAAGACTGAGAAAACATGGGGGACAACAGAGAGTTCGAGTCGAATGCGCGACGGACATGCCAACTCGCGCCGCGTCTTTCGTAATCTCACGTGATTACTCAAACGGTCCCGTTATCCGTAGTGCGGGGTATACTGCGCGGATTCTGTGAGTTCATCTTCTTTTTCACCCAGTAGCCCTCAGTGTAGTTACGACAAAAGTGGTATTAATGAATGCCCGCAAGCGCTCCTCGAAAGAGACCGAGGACTCGAGCTCGCGCCGTGAATAGACATGGTAGTATAATGATCATGTTCCAATAGCAAGATATTAGAGACCCTCCATGTTCGCAACAAGTTCGTCCAGCTCCGCTTTCGTCTTTTTGTGCTCGGTTTCCAAGTCCTGGGCGTGAAATACACAGTCAGCGAGGCGATATCGTGGAGGATTGGAACGCGACTTGATGATCGGGGCACATACCTCATATCTCTTAATCCAGCCATCGCGCTCTTGTTCGACACGCTGCACTTGACGTTCGAAATGCTCCGCTTTGATATCTACCTGTCGGAGTCTGGCACGCAGATGAGGCATGACAAAGAAGGGAAGGGGACGGGGACACACTTTTCTACTGTCTCCTTCAAGTTCTTCTCGGCGGTATCAAGCTCATCCTCGAGGAGTTCGATTTTGCGGGTGAGGGAATCATTGGTGGCCTTGCCGTGTTCCGCTTCTTCTAAAGCGGACTTTGTTTTGGCTAGACTCTCCTCAGAGTCATGGAGAGTACCGTCGATAACGTTAAGTCTGTGATTGAGGGAAGTTATCTCCTGATCCTTCCCGAGAAGTTGCTGTTCCAGTTGCTTGTTCTTCGCCTCTGCAGCTTCAGCACGTTCTACGGCAACATCTGCCTCTGCGCGAAGGGCAGCTAATTTCTAGAAGAAGGGGTGAGTAGAGAGGGGGGAGAAAGAAAGGGATGTACCTCTTTGATCTTCTCCATGTGCGGCGGGAAGAGTGTTGAACGTGGGAAAGCGATTGGGAGTAAAGAGGCACGTGAGTCTAGAGAAGGCGCGCCATTATCGCACACACCATCTCAGGTCAGTCAAGTCCTCCTTCGCTTGAAACGATGACAACGCCCGTGTCACAAGAAGGCACGTGTGCTCGATTTTTGCTACTGGCCTCCGCCCGGCCGTGGACTCATGTCTCATTCTAGAACTTCCCATCCTCGAGGCTGTCATCAGGTTAGGTCCTTCGCCACCGCCACCCTGCCTACTTACTGATCCCATAAATAGTATCAGAAATAGACTCACGGCGCTCAAGAAAGATCGGGGCGACTTTATCAAGCCTTCCGACGTCAATAGTCTATATCAAGCCGTCATCAAGCAAGGTCCGTGAGCCCATCTCATTCTCCGAATCGCTATCGTTAACTTCCGTGCTACCCCCATCTCCAACAGTAACAAAGCTGAACGATGTCCGCGATGATGACACCGTTTACAACAATCGCTTGGATATCCTTCTGGCTGACGTTTTCAACCTTCTTTCTCTCTTCTTTTTGACGATCGGAAAGACGAAGGAAGCCCCAGCCACATACTCTCAACTGGCTAGTATGCGCGTGAGTAATGCCGAAATGAAACAAGCGCTTGAATCTTGTCCAGAATTGGACAACGGGAAATGCATCTTTTCATCGCATTAAACATCTCTCCCGTCTCCGATGATGGGCATCATCTTGCCGATAATGGGATGCAATGGCAGTTGCTGACCTCTGCATTTAGCAAATTCTTGTCCACATGGATGAATCATCTGTTTATAACGAGAGTGACCTGGCTCCTTTCCGCCGACGATTAAATGACCTACGCACCATTATAAAGAGCGACTCGGAGAGTGGGAAGCATCCTGAAGCCATGACGAAGCTCCTTATGAGACAACTCTGGGATTCCGGTGTGTCCCCCATCTCTAGCCGCCCACCATTCCTTGCATCTCATCATGCGCTAGAGTCTGTGCTCAAGAGAATGCAAGACAATCTATCCGTACTCTCCGACGAGCTCTTGCCTATTCACGAGCGACTCGTCACCATTAGGCGAAAGCTTGTTGGGCTAGCTGCGAAAGGGGGCTCGTACAAAGCGGAGCTCAAACCCTTGCAAGAAGAGCTGCGCAAAATCGACTCGTTGAGTACAGGCCTTTTTCGGCTCAAAGTTTGGAGTGCTCATGCTCTATTTTTGCCTTTGTCACAACTCCTACCCCTTGACACCTTTCACACACGGATACAACATGTAGGAAACGTGTCGACGGAAAGTTCCTTGGCCCTGGTGGCAATATTCCCGCGTCACAAGCCATCTGTTCCTCACTTCTGGAAGAATGCTTTGATATCATTCAGGAGATTCGTGCCCAGGAAGAGTCAAAGCATGTCGCCCCACCCCTCAAACCCATTTATGACCGCCTCACGGGTATCCGTGCGGAGCTTGAGGGCCTTGCGCTAACACACCGTTGGACGTTACGAGAAACCGACCTCTGGAATTTTTCCCAGAGTCTGCAGGAGGTCGACAAGATGCGAATCGACGGAAAATTTGTTGACTCGGAGGGAGCTAATCCCTCAGGACAATATGTCCGTCCCATGCTCACGTGTCTCGACGCACTTGGATATTGACTACTTGACGAAGGTCCTCCTCTACCTCCTTCGACGGTGCTATGGCGTCATTTATCGTCTCCTATCCTCTAGCGAGCCAGTATCTGAGGAGCTGATGCCAATCGTAACCGTTTTTATCCCATCCCGCCCGTGCACGAGCTTACACGCGTGATATTTTAGGCCAATAAACTATCGACGGTTAAAAAATGTCTGAACGAGGTTTTAAAATATGGCGGACCGTTCAACCCGCGCGATTTATACCCTGTACGTGTCTCTATCACCCGTGGCGGGCTGGTCGTGTGCCGAGATGAGTTGGACATCAGTAGTGATGTCCCATGATTCATGATCACTCGCCCTCGGTTTTAGAAGCCCATGATGTAGCGTCACTGATTTTGATTGTACACTCTTCGTATAGTACCAGCTCGCTCTGTATCAGATCGACTCCATGAGGAAAGACGGCAAATTCATAGGTGTCGATGGGACAATCCCCGAAGGACAAGGCATCGTCATGGCACATCTCAATGAATGCCACGAGCTAGTAGAGATGGTACGTTTCATTTTCCCCACG
>QLOU01001706.1:0-19056 GCA_003313715.1 Russula abietina
ACTGTAATGGATACAAAATTTGATACAAAATTTGATTTTTTTTCCCGTTTTTCAATGTCAGCTTGCGCGATGAGCAATCAAACATCGACGGCATGTCCCTCCACGCACCTCGTATGCATCACCATCAGCACTTGCGGCAGCGCACCCGGCCATGTGTTGCTGGACTCCGAGTCAGCGACTCAGAGAAAGGAATACCGTTTATGATGACGTCACTATACGCACGTTACACACTGCTAGGTAGACAACCAACCATATGGGCAAAATATTAAGTCCTAGATATAGGTGGGTAACTTATTAAGGCTCCGTATAGCAACGAATTTTTTTGTAAGCGCCTTAGTTTAGTTTCTCATCAAGAACTTTCGGGGGTTTCCGGACGTGACTAGAGTGACAGGGTGACGTGAGAAAAAGCTTACATTGAAACAAAAAAGTGATTATGCAGAGAATTGAACCCAGGGCCTGCCACTGCCCCAAAATATATGCCTGGTGCTCTAACCACTGAGCCACCCAACCTGGGTTCAACCGCCCCTCGTTGTACTTTATATCCTGATGATTCAAGTAGGGCTATCCAGATCCCCAGACAGATTACAAATCCTACACACCAAACAACTGGCGCACGCAGCCCCTGTCACTCTGGTCACGCGGAAACCCCCGAAACTTCTTGATCAAAAACTAAACTAAGGCGCTTACAAAAAAATTCGTTGCTATACGGAGCCTAATAGTTGATGAAAGATCTGAGATTAAGAGGAGCTAGCGTACCGGAGCTTCCGCTCCGCAATCCCGGCTGTGCCGGTCCGTGGCGGGCGGGCTTTTGTTGGTTCTCGACTTCGACTCACAACAATTACACGGCAACTATTATCATCCCACATGTCCACTGTACTTGGCCCATGCGCTGTAAGGAGATCAAGGCGCGCGAGAAGCCCGACGTCAACTATTGTCCTTCTGGTCCTTCCGCCATGACTTCGGACAAAGTCATAAAATGCCTCGTCAGCGTTACTGCCTTACTGGTGACGTATCCGATGCACCCCCTGGCCCCTGCCAGTGGTTGTTCTCCATCGCCGGTCATTTGCGGTTACCTGTCATGTGCGCCTCTTTCCCCAATGCTTTCCATAACTACGCGGGATTGTTCAAGTGAGTCACAACCATGCCGTTTTCTGCGGTGTCGCCGTGTCGATGACAATAATGACGACGCTAATCAGAAGTTTTCCTTTTGTTTCGCTCCTTGAGAAGACCCCGTCGTAACCGTCGTGCCAAGTCATTTCGTCCTCGCTACTAGGTAGGCCCATTATTCGTACTGTGCCAGGCAGTGCATAATGCATGGACATGTCTCGCACATAGATAAATGGTGCCCTTTGACGCGAATTACTACTAGACAAACACGAATACGCACGCACCCACACCCATTCACACCTAAATTCTCTCCCCGTTTGCGATCGCGGACACATAACTTTCACGCGCATAAGCTATATCTACCCCAACTATGTCAACTCACTCCCAATCCACCACTGGCCCGTCTTCCGTTGCCCACCAGTCGCCCCCGCCTCGTATCCTCATCTTTGAGCTTAATCAGGCCAGACGCGCGAAAGTAACCAAAGAACTGGAGACTCTAAGGAGCGGTACGCTATCCGTTTGTCCCTGGAATCGGATTTGACGCGAAACGCTCTATATCTCCCACATTCATCACCAACTGGACTACCTACAGCGTTCCTGGAGCGGCCAACCGTGGAGGGGTTGGAAGCATTTGTCGAAAAGAAGACTGAGTACAATGAAATGATGGGAGATCATATCGCAGATTTGCAAACGGTCACCCGGGAGCAAATAGCAATTGCCGAGGCGCAGAAAAGGGACGCCCAGCTTGCCGAGGAGCGCCGCATCCAAGAGTTCCAACGTGCCCTTGAACGTATGGATCCAGCGGAGGCCGATGCTGCTCGGAGAGCCGAACGAGAGAGGCCATTCCATCTTCAAAGGCGGATTGCGGCCCAAGCTGCGGCAATAGAGGATGGGTGGATTCGTGAAAGAGAGCGCATCCGAGCAACGTTCTCATACGATGAGTAGGTTCTAATGGGTATTTCTTTCCTGATGAGATACTGTAGATACATTCCAACGGTGCCTGATATGCCACATAAATATCGTCCCTGACATGATAAATCTAATCCAATGAAGTATACAGTACCATATGCTACACGACAGTGTCCAGACTCGTCCCAGTACTGGCCATTATACTCATTCGATTCTCTCCCCATTGGAATGTGGCCATGAACACAGGGTTTCACATGTATCTGAGCCACCCTGCGCCGTGTGGGTGTTGATGGGAAGACTGGAGCTAGTATTTGCCCGAGTCGAATGATTTTGAGAACATAACATCTTAAGATAAGCGATCTCAGCTTCTTTGTGTTTGACCTGATCTCGGAGGTCACTGTCCTCCTCGTGCTGCTCCACCAGCACCTGTACGGCCTCAAGAACTGTGAAATGCTCAATACTCCAGACGTGGTTGAATATACAAACACTTACTCCGATGGGCGAGCCAATTCTTTGGCTTCAACGGAATTCTGAGCAAAGCACATATACCCTTAAAGTCCTCTGCGTTCCTGGAGCGGTGATCTCGCTTATTATGTTTATCCTTCACTTTCTTCGCTTGGGCCTTCTGCTCACGCAGTTGAGACGCTTGGTTCACTGCGTGGCTCTGTGCGGCATCCTGCACTTGTCCAGGGGGGAACGATGTCGCATAGGGGAGGAAATCTTGCATGGATGGCGAATACAACTCGCCAGACGGCGAAAATAGAGGTTCAGTCACCTGCGATGACGAACCCTCTGGAGCGGAAGGGAAAAGGGCTCCTCCGGCGGACTCCAAATGATCCATTATCTCTCCCGGCACAATTTGCAGACTTCGACCTCCCCATCCAGCGGAGCCAAGGTCAAGATGCACTGGGTCATGAACTTGAGTATAGTTAGAAAACCAGTACGGATATTGCAGTCACAAGCCATGATTTCTCAATCGCAGACCAGTAGATGGGAAAACAAATTAAGGCGTACCATTTGGGGTAAAGGGTGGCTGAGCATTAAATTGCAACTGATCGTTGGGAGTATTTGGAACGGACTGCTGGTCGGACAAGAATTCGAGTCCTGGGTCCGCATGGTCAAAACTGGCGGTACCGGTATCATGATGACTTACCGTCAAAAGGGTCATATTCAAGTTGATGAGGCCGTTGCGAGTACGATGTAGGGGTACTTGAGCTTACATCCATTCCATTAAGATTGCTGGACAAAAATCCAGACTGCAACTGATACGCCAAATAATCATGTTCTGCGTCGTTAGGGTTACGCGTTGAGTTGTAGGCGAGTGAAGGTCGATCTGGGGGAGATGCGGGATCCATTGGTAAATTCTTGCATATCAAGACCCTCAGAGAGCTACTTATATGAGAAAAAAAACGACAAGGTAAAGCATCGTGTGCGGGACGATTCGACAACAAACCGACATTAGACGCCCTGACGACGAAAAGCCAAGAATGAACATTCTAGGAGTATAAGTCCCAAAAGTGTAGCTGACAGCACTTGGTACTGCCTCTCATTGTATCCGTTCTTTGTTCATGAGTACGATGCCGCGTTCTGACTTTCTCTTTGATTTCGAGACGTTTGCTGGAGGTGTGGCCAAAAACAAGGACTGTCGTCGCGGAACACAATGTTTCCACCCCGAGGTGACCGTGCGAGTCAAGCCATGCAGGAAAAATGAGGCAAGATAGTATGTGTGTTTCTAAAGTGAGGAACGTGTAGTGGACAGGATACGACGCTGCTTCAACGACGACGGGGAAAAAAATTTGGGGTCAATCATCTCCGCTACGCTGAGTCGGAAATTTAATTCCGCGGAACTTGAATGCTCTTGAACACGTGAGTGATGTGACAAAACTGACGATGGCTGGTCGCACCTCTTCGTTCAAACTTTTACAGTAAGTTGAATCAGGATCATACGCCAATAGTTTTTCAATCTCTTTCGCCTTACTTGTAATGACTCTCCGGGTTCCAGAAATTTTTAGTAATACCAGCAGAACTTGATCAAGCAAAGCAGGGTACTCGCGTCTGAACTCTGCAACGATAAGTTGCTGCTGCCTGTTATCAGCCTGTACACTAGTACCATTACAGTACCCAGAGCAAATACTGTAATGACGACAGGTACTCGATTGCGACTTTGACGTTGTATTTTGTGAGCTATTCATTTTTCAGCAGCCACGATTTATCATCGGCCTCCGAGTCCCAGATCGTGGCTGCTGAGTCTTGGTGCCGTGTTATTCCCCAATTACTTTGTTCTATTGTGCTCGCCAACTTCGCCAACCCCATTCCTATTGTTGTTTGGTTCGGCAAAATTGATTTCTGCGGCTGTGTTCCGACGGGCACACACCGTGACCGTACGCATCACTGAATTTCATCCTCAACTGAGACGTCTCTGTCACTTCAAGCGCGCGTCCAGAGTTTGTGCACCTGCCATAATCATAGTCCATCTGCGCCCAACTCCTTGGAAATCCGACATGAGTTCTAGTCCTTGACACGATTGATGCCAGACTTACAAAGTATTCGTTGGCGTGACGTGAGGGGCTACTGGTGCGGCAGTGGTCCACACTTATTCTAAGTGACCTTGACATTGGCCAGAATGCCATATGCCAGGTTGTTCGGCACACCGACCAACGTCAACGAAGTTATGATGGTTTTCCGCAAAGTGATTGAACCGTGAGAGATTATATCATCGGAGTTTTCCGCTCGCGGTCCCAGCACATGACGGCTCGTTACCGGGCCGGTAGGGACTCTTACAACAACTCGCAACTCGTCTTTCACAATATACTGTACGGCAATTATTGGCCATCATCACAACAATCATCGTACTCGGGTGGGCCATGCACTCCTAACAGGCCAGAGGTCCGGAAGCCAGACATCAACCATCATCATCCAGCGGTGACTCAGGAGGGGACAATGTGTCAGAGTAAATGCCCAAGCATTACTTGTGACATTTCCGATATCCCCGACAGAATTGTTCACAATTGCTGACCATTGCACCCAGCTGCCATGCGCGGCCCAATCTTTCCATAACGACGCAGAACTTTGCAAACGGAATCAATAACCGAGTTATTGCACACTCCCACCAGCATTATTGTAATGACAATGAATCCGGCGCTAACCTCACCTTTTTTTGTTTCGCTTGGTAAGAAGATTTCGTCGCAACCGTCGTGCCAAGTCATTTCGTTCTTGACTATGAGGTAAGTAGGTAGGTTGTGTTCGATGCGGTGCGTATGCACGGACATGGCTCACACATAGATAAATGTTGTCCTTCGACTCGGAGGTGGACATCACAAACGCCGAATACCCACACCCACCCACTTTACATTTCCCCCCCCTTTCCCATTTGCAACGCCGAATAACAACTCACGCGCATGAGTCAACTACCTCAAATGACCATATCATTTCACTCTCAGAGCACCTGTGGCACTTCTTCCGATGTAACCCCGTCGCCCGCGCCTTCTTTCGTCAGTTTTGAACTCAATCAGGCCAGGCGTGCGAACGTGGCCGGGGAAATGGAGACTCTAAGAAGCGGTACGTCATCCATTCCACCCTCACACACGCGACGCTCATCTCTGAAATACATGCAGCTTTCCTGGAATGGCCGACATTGGAAGGATTGGAAGCAGTCGTCGAGAAGACGACCGAGTTGAACGAGGTGATGGGTGACCATATCGCGGATTTGCGAGTGGTCACCCTCGAGCAGCTTGGAATCGCTCAGGGGTTGGAAAGAGCTTCCAAACTGGCTGAAGAACGCCGTTTACAAGAGTTTCAGCGTGCCCTCGAACGCATGGGTCCAATAGAGGCCGAGGCCGCTCATAGGGCAGAGCGAGAGCGTGCATCCCGTCTTCAGAGGGAGCGTGAGGCCCGTCTTGCGAAATTGGATGCCGAGTTTGCTCGAATCCGAGCTCGTGTCCGAGCGGAATAGCCGAACAATATCTGAGCGGTCTGTGCGCTGATCAATATTGACTATATGTGTTCCTGGATTATATACAGTCCTATAAACATTATGTCCTTGTCATTATGTCCTTTGCTCAACTCTCTCTCCATTTGACTAAGATTACAGACCCAGGTTGCATCTGTGTCTAAGTCATCCAGTATAGGATGGGCCTTGATGGGAAAGGGAGGTGCCAATATTGACTCAGGTCAGATCATTGGCGTGTGACTGTTTCAGAATGTGCACGTATTCCTCGATTTCATTGAGCCGACGTCTGAGGTCCCCGATGACCTCCAGTTGCTCCACTATCCCCTCGACGCCCTCTAGAACTGTGAAATGTTCAATACTCGGGAGGAGGATAGATACACAAACACTTACTGCGCTGGGCGCGGGTATTCTCCGGCATTAAATCAATTTCGAGTAGCTCACATATCCTCGTGTAAGCTTGTTTACCGTCGACGCGGTACATATGCTTTCTCTTTCTATCCTTCCTCCTTTTCTCTTCTTTTTTCTGCTCATTGACACGCCGCCGAGATGGTTCCTGTGTGGTCGCGTTGTGTCTTTGGGCCACCAAATGGCTCTGTGCGGCGCCCTCCACTTGTCCACAAGGGAAGAAAGGTGCACGGGGGTAGTCACCTCGCACCCCGGATTGCGTCAACAGAGAAGGTGGATTGTCGACTGTCATCTGCGATGACGATCCTAGTGGACTAGAGGAGCAAGAGGCACCCTCAGGCCCCAATCCCTGCACGATTTGCAGATTGGTACCTCCCCTTCCGTCAGCATAATATTCCTGTGTGTGCACGACATGGCGATTGTTGATTTCATTAAGATGCCTTTGGTCGTGAAAGTCTGGAAAACCAGTGCGCAGACATGGCATTGCAGGCACAGGCGATGATTTATCAATCATAGATGTCCACACAGTAGATGAGGAGAAGCACACCATTTGAGGGAAAGGGTTGAGGGTTTAACTGCGATTGATTGTTGGGAGTACTAGGAACGGACTGCTGGTTTGGCCAGTATCTGGATACTGGCTCTGCACGTCAAAACTAGGCCGTATCTCGATTATAATAATGGCTTACCATCCCAATTGCCATTTGGATAGTGCGGAAACGATTGCGATCTAGGACTTACCTCGATTCCATTGCTTTGAAGATTGCTGGCAAAAGGTCCGGCCCGCTGCTGATACGCCAAATGATCCTGCCCCGCGTCGCTAGAATCGCGCGGTAGGTAATAAGGGAGCGATGGTTGCTCTGAGGGAAAGCCGGGGTCCATTTATGATAACGTAGTTTCCTGCGCATCGAAACTCTCAGAGAGCTACTTATATCAGAAAAAAAACGACAAGGTATAGCATCTTATGCGGGACGATTCGACAACAAACCGACATTAGACGCCCTGACGACGGAAAGCCAAGAATGAACATTCTAGGAATATAAGTCCCAAAAGTGCAGCTGACGGTACTTGGTACTGCCTCTCATTGTATCTGATCTTTGTTCACGAGTACGATACCGGGTTCTGACCTTCTCTTTGATTTTAAGACGTTTTACTGGAGGTGTGGCCGAAAACAAAGACCGTCGTCGCGGAACACAATGTTTCCACCCCGAGGTAACCGTGCGAGTCAAGCCATGCAAGAAAAATGAGGCAAGATGATAGCGACACGACACGACTTCCAGTCAACGACGGGAAAAAAAAGAGGGAAAGTGTACAGTCAGTCATCTCCGCTACGGAGTCAGAAATTTAATCCCGCGGAACTTGAATGCTCTTGAACACGTGAGTGATGTGACAAAACTGTGACGACGCCGTCACGGTCGCACCTCTCTTCGTTCAAACCTCCAATGAATCAGGATCATGCGCCAATAGTTTCTCGATCTCTTTCGCCTTACTTGTAATGACTCTCAGGGTTCCAGTAATACCCAACAGAACTTGATCAAACAGAGCAGGGTCCTATTCGCATCTGAGCTCTGCGACGACAAGTTGCTGCTGCCTGTACACTATTACAGTACCCGAAAGCAAATACTGTTATGACGACAGGTACTCGATTTCGACTTTGACCTTGTATTTTGTGACATAATTGCTTCCAGTAGACTTATCATCAGCCTCCCAGATCGTGGCTCCTGTCAGTGACTCCCGCGCCGCTGTTGTGGTGCCACTGCCTCAGTCACTTTGTTCTACTTATACTGTGTTCGCCAACTTCGCCAACCCCATTCCGATTGTTGTTTGGCTGGGCGAAATTGGTTCCTGCGGCTGTGTTCCGACGGGCATGCACCGTACACACCACTGAATTTCATCCTCGACTGAGACGTCTCTGTCATATCAAGCGCGCGTTCAAGTTGGTACTGTACATATGCCGTAATTCATCTGCGCCGAACTCCTTGGAAATCTGACATGAGCCAAGTTTCTTTGGCATGATTGATGCCAGACTTACAAAGTTCGTTGGCGTTACGTGAGGGGCTACTGGTGCGGCAGTGGCCGGCATGAGATCACAATGCAAATCATTCGTAGTATAAAGATATTACCAAATCGTATGCGACCCTTCTTCAAATGTGCATGCCTTCGTTACCAACCAACAGACAGCCGCATATGTTACTCATTACTGTTACGCCACTGGAGTTCATGGAACCGTGGAACCGGACTGGTGGGCACACAGTGACTCTTGTAGCGCGCAAGAAAAGCCATCAGGAAGGGTGTCAGCGCATCATCTGGATCACAAATAACTTGATATGGAGCACCTTCTCCCATCTGATTCGAACATTTGATTCAAATGAATTAATTGGGATTAAGGTATCAAAGGATTCTTCTAGTGTAGAGATTAATCATCCATATCTTCGATTTCGTTATTCGCTATAGTGTGTCAGGCCTGATGGGACTTGAGGCGTTGATTCCAAGAGCTTTCCATCAGGGTGACCTTCGCCTCTCAGGGCATTGGGATTGGGTGCTCTCGGGAAATTGGAAGAAAACAAGGGCGTGAGTTCTTCATCCGAGCTCCATGCAGTGGCGCCTGTAGGTGTGGCGGCATCCTGGTGGTCCAGCTCGCATTCTTGCTCCCCACTGGCATGACAGGTCCACAAGGTCACCCAAGAACCCTCGAGAAAAGACGGGCTTCGATGGGGCTCTGGAGCCTGAGCGGTGGACTTCTCGCGTTTTGGGATTTGGAACTTGGATAGTAAACCTGGAGATACAAAGTAAAAATAGGTTTTAATGAGAACCGGAGTGCGACATCCAGGACAAAATTGAAAGAGCTGCTCACCAGACTTGGGCGGTTCGCACATGCCAAGTTCTTCCTCCAACGTTGTAATCGCCGTTGAACTACGAGTTCGCCGAGTCATCGAGGTAGCATCGACAATACTCTCTGATGTTCGGGATGGTTTATGAGAGAAAACCGTCGGAAATCGCACTCGCATGGTACTAGTCGGGTGAATATGGAGCAGTAAGAGGAGAGTAGCAGCACAAAGGACAAGACGACGCAGCAGTTTCTTATATATGTATATTTCTGCTGGGTGCATGGGTCCCGTGGCACCGGCAGACCTTTGGGCGATGACCGCCATAAGAGAATAAGAGCACTGGCAGCATTTGGGGACATCTTTTCGTTGGATGGTAGTTTTAATATGAGGACCAGTGGACATGCGGTGCTGTGCGGTGTTTGCGGTACTATACAAGGACTTGAGTACTGCAGTCTGAGATAGTAACCGAATGTGTCCACAATGCCTGGGTCGATGGGATGCATCAGATGAAATATCTGTAAACGGATTCTGGGGGTTTGGCCCAGGGTTTTGACGCAGTCACACCCACCGTGTATGACATTCTTCGGAGTTGGGGGTTGCATTTTGCTTGTTGCGCTACCGTACTGTAGCGGTCAACAGGTCAACAACAGGAGGATTCGTTGTAATTTGGCCCTTGTCGACATGACCCGCGCACCGCTAAATGTGGCACCACTTTCCCGACGCGTCGCTACCGAAACCGGAGAATGAAATTCGCTTCTGGCTCCGTCATGGAGCGTGTGCTCAGTAGTCTTGTGGGTAAAAGACAGGGAGTTGGCACTGCGAGCCTTGGCAGTTGCTCATAAGACTATACCTACACAAACTAGAAAAGACGAGAACTTCAAGTTGAAGAGGAATTTCCCCGAAAACTATAACTGTGGCACCTTGCCGCCGCCGAATGGTCGCCTGGGATTCGTGTGACAGGGCGGATGAACCTGGCTACAGTAAGCTAGCCCATGCCCTCTGGCTTTCTGGTCCTGCAACGTCTTACACTTCGATATTCCATTCCATCGCAATGGGCCAAGTGCTTACACCACCCACTCCGTTAATCATTGCCAGTGACAAGCCTCAGCTCACAAGTGGGATGTTCCAATTCCCCGCTTCTCATCCCTCTCCCCTACCAAATCGCAAGAGTGTGTCCACGATATTAGCCTGAGGTTTGTTGACTCCGTAGACTCAGGATATTCTGTGCCTGATTTGATATCCCGTAGGCATGTCGATATTGCCAACGCCACATCCTACGAGTTGGAGCAACTCGTACACGCCTGCGAACCCGCCCTCTTTCGGTCTCAACGATGAAGACGTTTTAGATGAGGGCCGGAAAGATGGATTCGGACCTTTTCTCGATGCTGCTTTTAATATCCGAGCAAACTGACTCGAACCTGGTCAACAGTATCTCGTCGACGGTACCGAGTATTGACTCGCCTCGAAAATTGAAGGTCGAACTGTACGAGCTTAATGTGTACGGTATGTGTCTCAGCCTATGATAGCTTAGCAGCCGTACCAATTCATCCTCACAGACCTCACTCTCTACTCAGGACAAGGGTAGTTTTTCAAGCCTACGTGGATACAGTACCCCATGTTTGGATCAGTCCGAGCCGTCTCCAACGCAGGACGAGGGCGGCGCTTCAATTTCCCAGCCTCGCGAACAGGAGCGGGCGTGACTCCGCCGCCGGTCTCACAGAGTCGAGCACCCCAACGTCCTCTACTATCGGCTACGCCTCCGTTGCCAGTGACGTCGGGCACCATGACACCAACTTCCATCCTCTACTCCGATGATGATTACGGGCGCGGGCCCGCGCCTGCAGGAGGCTTGACCTCGAACCAGCACAGGTGGCGGCGAATTAGCGAGGTTTCTGCAGCACTTTCCAGGCGCTCCTTGCCTCGAGAATCCGCACTGGCAGCTCCTCCTGGATGGCGTATGCGCAGGTCGAGGGCGGTCGATGTCCGTCCCTAGTTCACTCAGGGCAAAGGAATCGAGAAATACGCGTCACCGAGTCCGCTACTCGAGAAAGTCAGCTCCGAGTCGACGCCACGATCATGTTGGGCGCATTTCAAAGCGCCGATCAGGTGAGCGTCGTTCTCACCTTGCTCATCGGTCCTCTCGTTGGAGACATCAGGTGGAGATGCAGCGATTAAGCGTGGCGAGGACCCGTCGTATCCATGACAAATGCAGTGACTTGCAAGTAAGTGGTCATTACAATAATGTCGCACCAAGAGAGGTGGCTTACGAACCCGCCCAAGAAGTCTACATTGTTATGTTTCCAGCGTCTGCCAAGGCTCAGTCTGCTCATCGCCTCCCTCCTCGATTGCCGATGAACAACGACAGCGAACAAATCTGATCCCTTCCCTCACTCATAGCCGCCTCCTCCCTCCCTTTTGCCCCGGTTTCAACCTCTTCGTCCGAACCTTGGACAACAGTTATCAGCACTAACGGCAGCTGTACGCCCCTCCAGCGTCTGCCAAACAGCTTCGGTCTTGTTCTCACCTGAATTCCCGATGGCTTGAGCACGTCTATGGTCCGCTCGAGGGGCAGTGGTGCAACCATGTATTGAGCCGTCCGTGTGCTTGGGTTTGCGTCAAGAAAACATCCAGGCTCACCATGACAGGAGGGTACATAGGTAAATCAAAGGGAAGTGAGTTTTGTCCTCCTTGCACAATGCTCACTTCCCTTTGATTTAGTTATAAATCCACCACTCACGGTGAGCCAGAAAAATTTTTCTTAGTCCCTGCTGTGCTTGCATCACGAGTGGAACTAAAATTGGTTTGAAGACAAAATACTACATTATTACAAGACTACGACTACTGTTCTGATACAATTCACAGACGAGCCGAGCCATCTTTCCCTTTCCAGGTTTATTTAAAACCATATATCCTCATTTCCGGCCGCGTCTCTTTTCTTGCCATTCGTCTGTCAGTTGTGTGGCGGTTGGAGACGTCAACTGTTCGCCCACCCTTACCAATGTGCATGATAAGGCATACACTTCCACATGTTACTGTACACCAGACACCCAACGATGCCTTGTTCCCGTACGCTCATAAGCGCTCGACTGTCGGTTGAACGTTGTCACCCACTGGCAGTGCAGCACATTCTCAATCTCAAGTTTGTCATTTTACGCGTCCATGAGCCCGAGGACAATTCCACCATAGTCAGTGGGGTGCTGATGAAGCTGTACCTCTTCACGACCCTCAGGTCGGATCACGCTGAGCACAGGCTAAGTCTGTATAATGCATCGTCAGGTGTCTGCGTTGCATCGCACGTTGCACGCCAACAGCATTGGCGGCGGCGGCGGCGGCAGGCTTCGGATCGGTGCCTTTCGGCTGTCGTCCCTCTAACTTACAAGTCCAAGCGCCCTATTTGACCAGATTGATCCCTCCCGTTCCTCGCCCTTATATGATAGAGCACAGCGGCAACGTTGGGAAATAACTGTATCTGAATTGTACTGTATACAGTAGGGGTGGGTGACATGGGTCCCTTCGTCGCACCGGTGCGATGGCGGGGAGAAGGAACAAAGAAAGAAGTTATTTGGCAACTTGCCAAATATGGATCAGTTCCCCACGTGTACAGACGCGGACCGTGATTGGTCAGTTAAGAGTTTCACCTATCGGCATGACAATCCTCACGTGATGGTGCCAAGACCATATACCGTGTACGGTTACTACTGTACAACGGTACGCACTATGACTCGCTCCAATAATAATGAGCCTGAGAAAAGCGTAGGAACGCAGACAGTTGTTTCGTGTCTTTTTTGTACATCAATGGTGAGGCCTGCTCTTTTGTCCTCAAGTTATTCACATTGTTTTGCTTCTGCTCGCTACATTGTTGACTCTATAGATGCGGTGGCAAGGACCATCCCTGGCAGCGCGTAACTTAGCGCGTCAACGACCGCAGCAGGTCTAACAAAGAAGGTCCTACGAGTCAACTACCAGTGGCAGAAGCCTTTTTGTTTAGCACTGCATCTGAGTCAGTCCT
Source organism: Russula abietina (assembly GCA_003313715.1). Lineage (NCBI taxonomy): Eukaryota > Fungi > Basidiomycota > Agaricomycetes > Russulales > Russulaceae > Russula > Russula abietina. Next base: position 13,205 of record QLOU01001706.1, read on the forward strand.
GCCATAGTGCCATTGCGTTCACAATTGCTCCGTGACCTGACTTTCGTCTATAAGAATTGAAGGCTGATAAAAGCTCCGCGTGCTGGACACCATGCAGCAATTTCACGCCTAGGATCGTCCTTCTTCATCAATCTCAATCAACAAGCTTCTTTTGACCCATTCCGCATAAATCATGTCTGCTTGTGATTTCACGCCCGAGACCTACGTCCCATGGTGTTATTTGGAGACCGACGACTCGAACGAGGGGGGGTTACATGAACAAGAAGAAGCGGAAATGGTGAGAGGGGAAGAGGAGCTGGGTTTCCTGCTTGCAGGTACGAAAGTCTTCATATCTCGCCTTACACTTTGGGTTCCCGATCACTACTATCAGACCTCGAAGCGTCGCCGACAGTCGCAAAACTCGAACAATACCTCAAACGATTATTCGAGCTCCAGTGCTTCACTCAACGATCCCTAGCGCGTAAATTGGAGCAGTACCAACACGAGGACGCCTGCCTCGCCCATCTCGAAGAGCGTCAGCCGGGTGCTTACTACCCGTGTTTTGGCACGGCGGAGGAGGAAATCCAACGACACGGATACGTAGAGGGGCGGCACGCGACCCAGCGAGAAGAGAAGAAAGATGGCGAGATGGCGAAACTGGTTGCACAGGTCGAAGAAGGGAAACGCAGCTATGTTGAGAACGTGCACCGACTTGATGTCGTGAACGGTTTGATCGCTAAACGACGCGCGTGGGAACAAGAGTTAGAATTCGAGGACGAAGAGGAAGGCTATGAGAGCGAACAGGACGAACACGGTATTAGGGCGAAACTCGGCCTTTTGACAATACACCAGTAGTATATATATATATTCAGTCATGTGTAAGAAGTAAGAACGATATGGAATTTTACAGTATCCAGTTGTGACTCGAAAAGCGGACAGAAAAGAAAGTGAGAAAACAAATCAAGTACCGTATGGGCCGCAGCCATTTGCAGATACCTGAGATGTTATAAGTCAAAAGCGATATTGAATACAAATGATCGTAGTGTCCCAACAACAGTGCATGCACCAAAAGTCCGCGCTACCAATGATGAGTCCATATAAACATTTCCACGGCCGGCCATGCTGTTCTGTATCGAACAAACGCTCGGATTGGGCAATTCCGAAAGAACGTTGAAGCCCGTGCCCTTTGCTTCACGTAAATACAAATACCACCATCAATTAATAACTCTCCGTGGGCTCGCTTTGCTGCGAGGGTGAGGTGGACCGACCATCTCTCGTCTGCTCCAAGGTCATTGGTTGCTGCTCTGAACGGCCTTGGGTCTGCATCCACTTTCTCGCATAAAGGAGAACTAGCAATAAACAACAATCACTCGATCGTCATGATCCTCATCGTCTAGAAGTAGGAATAACGACGACGTACTGATACCGAGGCGATCCTTCTTCTGCACCACGCCAGCGCTCTTCGGGACAAGTAGTTTGTAGAGCGCCTCGAGGTTCTCGTCGTCACCTTGCCTTTGAGATCGAAGCCTTTTTGCTGCTCGCGGGTCCTTCGGTACGGAAAGACGGCGGCGCTTGCCTGTGGGGTGTTGTTCCGTTAGTTGTGAGTCTGGAGATGCTGGCGGCGTGGCTTGCTGAGCGGGAGTATGACCCGCCACTTGGGAGAGAGCACTGGGATATCCCGGTCCACCGGACAGCCTGGCAGTGACCAAGTCGACCTGTGTGCCAGAAGGAGACAGATTCAGAAAAGCCAAGGAGTCGTCCTGCGTATGAGACGACAGAGACTGTTCCATATCTGTAAAGTGCGCGGTGGGAAACCGTGTGCTCGAAGTCGCAGTTGAAAGGCCAGGGTGCCCAGGAAGTGGGGCGTGAACAGACTGGTTCTCAAGGAAATGGGGAGTCAGAATCATGGGGACCTGTGCATTTTCGACGTGGTTGGCGTCAGTCCCGCTAGAATGCATTCCTAAACTCCAGGGCGCAAGTTCTGGTGACTGTTGGGGGTGATATGGAGGTGACAGGAGGCTCGTGTTGAGGGATGCAGGAAGTGGCGTCGATTTTGCGGGCTGAGATGGCGATTGTAGGATTAGTTGGGGCGTGCCAGCATAATAACCAGCGTCCGCACGACCGCATCCACCGCCCAGGATTGTCTGCGTCGAAGGCATAGGGCATGGTTGAGACAAAGCTCGAGAGTGCGAGGAATGGCGACGTCGGGATAAGGGGTTGGTTCCAGTACCTAGTGTTGAGCGTGATGTAGAAGGATGGACTGATTCTTTAAAAATATCTCTCTCAGCGCTGGGGTACATGCCTCGAAAAAAAAAGACGTGACTGACGACGAAATGAAGCCTGCTGGAGACGAGTTAATGAGTGGGAGTCCGTAATTGCCGCACCTGGCGGCTGCTTGAACATGTCTTGTGTCATTTGATGGGCTTGACCATCATTCAGGACGTTGTCGAGGGCCGCAAGTATGTCGTTCATGGTAGGAATATTAGTGAGTCTAAAGTTACAGTATGGGGTCCGTGAGCTTATGAGAAAGTCGGGTCTTGTATCCGCGTGGAATCAATTATGGTATATAAAAGATGGAGAGACTACAAGGATAGACAGTTAGAGGTGCGGCTCGAAGGATCTTATGCAAGCGCAGGCCGCGCAAAGATCCTAACGAGATTCTCGGGAGGGTGGACTAGCAGAGCGACAAAATTCCCCCGAGTACAAGCCCAACGGACTCTCAGATTGTCAACCATGTCTTTGTCCGCAAGTACTGTAGCCTACCCAGAGGCAGCTACAGAAACACGGTGCCTGGAAACGTCACTAGAGAGGGTGCCACAAACGGCCAACTAGAGAACAAGGCCGCGCCGTCGCACTGGAAGAAGTACAAAGCCATCCAGGTTTGGTCACGGAAAGGATTGGCTGGCAAATAGGATCTTGCAGCGTGTATCATATATCATAGTCGAGAGGCGCAAAAATGATGCCTTCAAGTTGCCACACTAGTGCTAACTTAGTGGCCGTCAACTCGGAGTTGGGCTAGGCGTCGGCGGTCATGGTCTCCCCAGCGCTAACGACTTGGGGGATCGGCACTATGGTCTCCAGAGCCATTGTGAGCGAATAAATCATCCAATCAGTGAGCGACTGCTTGAGGGGGGGATATGGGATCTTGTGGCTGTGATCGCTGTCAGTAGACAACCGCCGTCCGCGTCCGGCCGGGGTCGCTCCGAGTCGCTCGGTGTGGCACCCGCCGGTTCGGTTCAAACTTCCTCGTTCACGCCCGGTCGCACCTTTCCTACGCCAGCACCGTGACTGCAACGGCGCTCTAAACCGTCGCGTGTGGCAGTCTCTGACTCGCGAGGCTTCGAGCTATTGACATACAGCATATCCTCATGAAAAATCTACAAAATAATTGATTTCAGATGTTTCCACTGCCAGTGGCCGACTGAGTGGCCGCACTCTCACTGGTGCATGAACTCGGTTGAACCCGGAAGAGGCATATCCTACTCGTACCGAACAACTGCTCACCCCATTTACGGGAGTCGGTCCTCAACAAGCCACCCTATATTAGCTGGATGATCCTTTGATTTCCGCGCCTGTTTGTTTCTCACTGTTTTGCAGAGGTATAATTATTAAATTATTTTATAGTACAGTAAGCTCAGAACTACCAAAGACGGTCATAATGCCAGGTCCGACGAAGAGCCGGCGGAATGCCCCACAGACTTCGTGTTATACACTTATTAATCTTTGCGACTGCTTCTTTCAATGAGCTGGAGCACTTGCAACTCGTCCAGTCCTGTGAACTCACCACTTCATTGCGTGTGGATGAGGAAGCAACCAACTTTGAATGACGGCAACGGATCAACACTACCGTGACATGGGAAACGGACCCGGGGCGTCCCACCCCACTGCTAGTACCAGCCCAAACCGACCCCGTGAAAAATAAAATATTAGGGACTGTGACTTCGAGGGACCAGTTGAGTCAGATCTCGTACATCGAGCTTCAGGAGCTCAACAAGTATAGTATGTATTCTATCATTATTTGCACCCATTCGAACAGTAGCAAACACTCAAGTCCCTTGCCTACCCAGGTGAAGGATTTTTCTCCAAACCTCGCGTCAAAACCCGGAGCCGCCCGACGAGAATTGGCTCGGATCACTCGTGATGGTTTCCTAACGCCACATAGTGGTGTTATATCACTTGGGGGCCGTAATTATACCCTAGTTGGAAAACAGCAGCAGCCGCGCAAGCACCGTTTATCAGTTATGTCGTACTCAAAATATCGAGCACGAAGTGATGCCCATCATATCCGGTTACTGTGTCACGTTGACATACGACCCCTACAACTGAAGCTGATGACCTCTACCAGTACCCGCGAAGGACTAGGTCTTGAATCCCTTCTGCCCACTGGTGAATGAAGACGCATTCCGCGATGCTCCTTCTGCGATTATAGAGTTCTTAGCAGAAGATGGAACGCTTGGGTTTGGCCTGAAGCGCGTTTATTCAAATGGTGTTGTCATTTATAGGAGTGTTCGCGCAGATGAAACTCAAACATAAAGCTGGCCCAGGATCAACATATCATACTGTATGTTCTCTTTTTTCTGTATTTTTCTTCTTCGTCCCGATAGATGTATCATAGCCCTAATTTGTATCATTTTACGACACTAATCACAGACAAACTTGAGACAACCGTTTCATCTCGTCGATGACCTGCTATACTGTGAGCTGCGTGTACTTGTACGTCGACAAGTTTAACTGGCGCCCATAGACTGCGCTTACCCCTACAACTCGCGAGAGTAACACGAGCCCAAGATCCATGAAGTGAGGCATCTCAAAGTGTCAGGAACGTCGATGTCACGGTAGTATATTGGATCATCATCAAGATGGGGACCTGGAAGCTAGAGATCTCTGCGAGTGAGTTACGTCTGAATCCGTATACTTGTACTAGTAAAGCCGTCAGGCGGCGACGAATGTCGGTCCTTCTCGGGCTGTATGCGAAGGACTAATCTGTCTGTGATGCAGGTCTTAAATGGCATCAGGTCCAGTGAAAAACGGTGTTCGGTGTCGTGTGTCAGGTATTGATTGAGCATAAGCCTATCCGTTACTCGTGGCGTTGGAGGCGGAATTGTGGTGCAAGATGATCAAAGCGGAAGGAAGGGCGGCATGGAAGTCCAAGCTTGATTGCGCATTCAAGGCATGTGTCGACCAGAAAGTGCTGTGGTTGACGGTCTTTTCAGACATACATAATCTATGTGTATAAACATGGGTCACGACCTGGGATATGGACTACACTGACAAACACGATGGTAGTAGAGGTATGTGGTGAAATGAGATAAGGTCTGTTATATCAGTTACAACACATAGCAGTAATATAGAAATTGAATAGACAATCAACGCACTGCTCCAATAGTCACAAGACTATCCATAGGATGTCCTTTATATTACACCGCCCATTCTCTCGGGTTTTTCAGCACCTCGAGCAGCTTCCCTTCCTCGCTATCCGCATCGCTACCGACGTCGCTGCGATATTCCCATCGCGCGACCTCAGGCAAGCTCATCAAGATACTCTCGATACGCGCGCCAGGTGTCATGAGGCCAAACTGAGTGCCACGGTCGTGTACGAGATTAAACTCAACGTAGCGACCGCGGCGGAGGAGCTGCCAGCGGCGTTGAGCATCCGTGCTGGGCGTGTTGACACGACGCTCCAAGATAGGAAGATACGACGGAATAAAGGCGTCGCCGGCTGCACGCACGAACGACAAAATTTTCTCTGGTTCCCATGGGCGGTCTTCGGGCTTTGCGTTGGGGAGATGCTTGTGCTCGCTATCGCAGAGGTCGTCGAAGAACAGGCCACCGATGCCCCGTGCCTCGCCGCGGTGCGGAATGAAGAAGTACTC
>QLOU01001718.1:774-12030 GCA_003313715.1 Russula abietina
ACCTGCAGCGGGACATGCCAACGACTACGTGAGATACCGAATACCATTCCTATAGGGAAGAGGATGCCCCAGACAGCAGCTTGGAGGAATATGTGGAGCCAGAGGATCGAGTCGACGGCTGCATGTGCTGCCTCCTCGGTGAGCTCGTCATGTTCGTGTGCACGCGCTGCGTTGAGTGCGAGGAGGGAAAGAGCGAGCATGGTGTGAGTGTGCCGGCCCATTAGGCATTAGGCGTGGGCAGAGAATCGGAAACAACAGAGAAGAACGGCCGCGGGTGAGGCGGCGTGGTTACTCTATCGGGTAATATCGGCCCGACCAAACCCGATCCAGTCCCGCTCATTCTCCCAAAGTCTACATTAAGAACGCAAGCGACGCCTACAGCATCTATAGCATAACGCCAAATACTCTCTTATTATACACCGAGCATCGATGACAGCTTTTCCAAGCGCGGTCACAGCTCACTGCTATAGGGCCTGGATTAGGTAGTATTGGCTCAACAAGTAGGTCCCAAATCATCCAACCCTTGATTGAGCCTCGGTATATGGATTACCACGTGCTTCGAGACCATGGTGCTTTAACGGAAGACCCCTTCGTTCGGGTCTTGTGATCACGCTCTCACTCGTTCAAATTATCCCTCGGATATGCCTCCCCCAGGTAGTAACGTGCCGTAATGGATAGAACACCGGACCTGATATTTCAGCCGTCGGTTGTTGTCCTTAATTAATGGAGGCGCTTAAACATGTCCGACAATTTAATGGGGCACGATCTTCTCCTCGGTGGTGGCCATTCCATTTCCGATGACGACAACCCAACCAGCTCATCCCTTGCTTCATCAGCGTGGAGCGGACACTTGTTTCATGATCTGAGTCGCATGAGGTCATGCGAGGGCGAGGCTTCTACTGTATCCAATGGCGCGGTCGAGTCGTATAGCGCACGCGCTACCAAGGCCAAGCCGCGACTCACCTGGGCCTAAAAAAACTGTCATGAAGGGTCCCCGAAAAAATGGAAAAATAGCGTCATCGCCCTTGACTCGAATTTGCACTTGTCACCACAGCCACTATCGATGAGCGATGAGCGTAGTCATCGCCAAATCGCCCCTGCTGCGCCCGGGATATCAACCCTCGATTGAGGCCGCGCCCACGACAACCCATGTCACAAAGGGTATGGTCTTGAATTGCATAAGATCGTGACTGAGTGAAACTACCCTACAGTATGATGTCCACCTCCGAGTCGGCCCAGCTTCTCAACCCGTTATTTCATGTCAGAGATATGATGGAAGAAAGTGGCGCCCATCGCTTCAAGTTCCCTGTGCTACTACTGTACAGTATACGAGGCCAGGGTCTTTCTCTTCGCCGGAACCGGGAACAAAGTGAAGCCCGGGCCTGTGATCTCACTAGCAAGCGCTAACGTCTGAGTCACACGAGCATATTTGTACTAGTTGCACACTGCACAGCAGAAAAGATCTTCGTGTGAATATGACAGCAAATCGCAGAATGATAGGATAGAGCCTAAATGAGCTCCGCCTTCCACAGTCAGGGAAGTCCAGGGGTATTATATCCCTGGAGTTCCCTGAAGCCCTGAGAGGAGGCTGGTCCTTCCTGTTGTAGTATCCGAGAGTCCGAGCGCTGAGCTCCGCTTCTGCTCCACTGTGGAGTTAGCTGCTTCTTGAACAAGCACGAGCAAGCACACCAACAATATGCCTTCTAGTAGACACATATCCATCCCGTACAGAAACAGCTCATGATTACTATGTCACAGTCAAGTTGGATGACACCCAAAGACATTGCTCACGTCACCAATTACTCAGTCTGAATGGACAGTCCAGAAAGTTGTCCGCCTTTGGAAGCAAACAGGTTTGGTTGAACAGAAACCTGCTTTGCCACACTCATGAGCTGATATATCAAGTGCCAAGATCGGATACTACAACAAGAAGGCGGAGCTCTGGAATACAACTCGTATCGGTTAAGTCTAGAGCTGTATCATAGCCTCACGGCGGGTGCATGACTACGACCGGCTGTACATTTTATCCCACCGCAATCGATCAATGTCAGTTACAGTATGCTGTTCCGACTCGGATCGCGATCGAAAACTGCGATCGAAAACTCAAGGGGATGAGATGGATGCACAGGCACCGTCTGGCAGGACGAGGAACGTGGAAAGATTTGCAAAAGACTTCCCGGAAGTCCGGGTGGACTCATAGGTGTGGGATGATGGCGTTGGTGTGGCATCATGATCCTGTTGTGGTTCAGGGTACAGGCACGCAAACAGTACTAGTGAGAAGCTCCGAATCCCCGAGAATGACGGTTTTGCAAATCTTCGAGGGCAACCGACCCGGCCCTGGAACACGGTGCGTATATACACACACCAGCAAAAGGGATGAGATTTGTGAGATCCCGTGCTCATGGCCGGTGGGAAGCTTCTTCAGCTTCAACCTTCAAATCCATTTCGTTTGAATTCTTCGGAGTGCGGTCAGGGCTAAATCCGAGCTACGTACACAGAATTCAAAAGCTTCTGACCCAGGACTGTTAACACCGATGGATGCCGATAATCTCGGATGTGTGCCTTCTCGATGATATAAATATTCATATTGGGAGCAGCCACTCCACTTTCCCTGCCTGGCCCTCGATTCCAGAAAATTCAGAAGGAGTATTCAAGTTGACAGGCGGTCATCTGGAGCGAAGAAGTGCTATCATAGTCCGCATCTCCAGGGCCATCAAGGTCAAGGTGGTTCAAGACACACTAGCACACATAGGCAGTACCGCGGTTTTTGAATGTCTAGCGCGACGGTCAGAAAGAACAGGAGTTGTACGGGGGCGCGGGAAGAGGAGAGACCCAGGCGTCATTTGGTGCCCCAACGATAAGAACGAGATATTGAAGAGGCAGGGATACGGCGCAAGCCGTGTTGCACGAGGTTGAGCACGCATTTCAGCTAGCCCCCCCCCTCCGCATAGCCATCGTGACAGTGGCATTTGAGAGGATATTATTAGCTTGTATTCCTTGTATTTCCACGATCGGACATGTCCAGCTTGCAAGGTCTCGTCGGTGGAGATGACATTAGGGTACTTGAATAAAGTAGATAGACTGATGATTACCGAACCGACCGTGAACCTGAGAGAACTATGTTCGTGCGTCAATGAATGTTTCCCCGTACGCGTACGCGCATATCGAGGGCCCAAACCAAGTTTGTCGACCAGCCGACAATAAAGCGAATACCACAGATGGCGATGATGAATCACACAAGTGTGAGGTAAGATGGGGCCTTCTCCCTCTCCTTCATCTTGACAAGGCAAGCGCACTCGCGTTATCGATCGTAGTAAAGCTCTTCCCACCCCAGTTCATCTGCTGCGCGCGCGCGCCAGACGGGAGGCCCGAGGTGCCCTGCTCGCCGACAATGCGAATACTCTTCGCGAGTTTGTCGACCTAGTGAATCAAAAAGTAAAGAAAACACGGTCGGAAAATTAGGAACTCTCGCCCTTTTTAAAAAGGAGTCGATTGCCGCTCACGTCAATTTGCACTTTGTCGGTGAACCGAGAGATGACGCCGGTGACCGCTCTGAACGATTAAACCCAAGAAAGAGAAGGAGCCAGTCAGTAACGAGTTTCCCGGGTACTGATGATAAATGACAATACAGTCGACTCCCTCATAACCCATATCCCATCTGAAGCACTTAACACCTTACTTTGAATAACATATATTTTGCACCCTTCAGAAGGGGTATGGGTTATGAGGGAGTCGACTGTAGGGAATGCAAGAATGAAGGAGGGGCAGAGGGGGCATAAGAAAAAGGCCAGTTGAGCGTACAGAAATGCTTTTTCCACGAAACGGACCTCGGGTCGATTTGTGTTGGATAACGCCACTGGGCGGAATATGATGGTGTCCTTGTAGCCAAGCTCGGCAAGCGCTTGTTCGGTCAAACCTTTACTACGCGGGTAGAGAATCGATGATTTGGGATTGGCCCCGTAAGACTGCAGGAAACATATGATGACATGTGAAGTGTGAGCTGATGCCAACGGGTCCGAACGCGAACGAGGGACATACGGAGACATAAATCAGTCGTTGGTCCTTGTCGGCCTTTGCGGCCTTTGCAGCATTCACGACGTAACTGAATAAAACGTGAGGAATGAGCGACTACCACTACCGCGAACGGAGTAGATTAAAAAAGTGAGAGATGAAGACAGTCAATGAATGTCTCCACATACTCCTTGTCGATCTTGGTAAAATGCTCTTTTGAACTCGCATTCATTGCAGAAGTGCCCATTCTACAGAGGATTACACGCGTCGATGAGTCATTGGGAGGGAAGGATAACGAGTCTAACGCACGCGATGAACACGACATCCCATCGTCCCTCGTTCAAACCCGCCTCCTCCAATCGCTCAAAGTCAACGACCTTCTGCTCAATTTTCCCGCTCGCTTGTGCGGGTAAGTCCTCTGCGGGCGTCACACGCCTCCCCGCTTCGCAGATACGGGTAAATGTTGGAGATGCGATGAGCTCATTAAGGAGGTGGCGGCCCGTCTGGCCAGTTGTGCCAAAGATAAGCGCGGATTTCGCGGCTGTGGTCATTTGAGTTTACGATGAGTTGTAATTTCAAGCTGAGGACATCGTTGCTGGCACTTGGGCTGAACTATTGAGTGCGCCTTACAGTACCTGTTCAGCTCCGGTTTGAATTGCTCTTTTAAGCCACACTCCCTCTATCACATGACTTCGGCAGGTCCTTTCATGGGACGTCGTCACCGTCGGCGGGTGATACAGTATTCCCCACGTATTACGAGTAATAACAGGCGTAATAACGGATGTAGGGTCATGGCGAAAACGATAAAGCCGTTGATTGCAAATCGAGAAAAACCAGTCAGAGAATACAGCGCAGGACATGTTAATTGCACACATTATAGTCAGCTTTTCCCCAAACCTCCGCATAGCATAGTACATGAGATCATGAGAGAGGATCATTGGCTTGTATTTTTCGCATTGCCAGGACGATCGGATTTGTCCAACTTGCAAGAGCTCGTTGGTGGAGGGTGGTAACATAATGGTACTTAAGTTGGATAGATTGAACAACAACGGACCTGACCAAGAGGGAACAATATTCGTGCATGAATGTTTCCCCGTGCGCGTGCGCGCGCGCATCAAGAGCCCAACCCAAGGTCGTCGATCAGCAGTGTTTTATTTATTTGAAACCCGTAAAAAACCAGGTAGTAACATACGTGCGCACAATATGCCTTTCAAAGTTCTGATCTGCAAAGCTTGTGCATCAAAAGAAAAGAAAGAAAAACATATCTCAGACCGACAAGTGGCAAAGATGGATCACACAAGTGCGAGGTAAGAAGGGGCTGAGTGCGGCGTTCTCCCTCTCCTTCACGTTCATTTTGACAGGAAAACTGCGCTCGCGTTATCGATCAAAGTGAAGTTCTTCCCACCCCAGTTCGCCTGCTGCGCACGCGCGTCGGACGGGAGGTTCGAGGTACCCTGCTCGCCGGCAAAACGAATACTCTTCGCGAGCTTGTCGACCTAGTAAAAAAAAGAAAGGCGGGAGGGTCGGAAACTCTCGCCCATTTAAAGAAACAGTGGACTCCCACTCACGTCAATTTGCACTTTGTCAGTGAACCGAGAGACGAGGCCGGTGAACGCTCTTTATAGTTAAAAAAAAAACCCCGGGAAAGAGGAGCAAATCAGCAACGAGTTTCCCCAAATATTGATGACAGAATGTAAGAAGGGAAGAAGGAGCAGAAGGAGAGGGCCAACGGAGCGTACAGATATGCGCTTTCCGCAATACGGGACTCGGGTCGATTTGTATTGGATAACGCCGCAGGGCGGAATATGATGGTGTCCTTGTAGCCAAGCTCGGCAAGCGCTTGCTCGGTCAAACCTTTACTGCGCGAGTAAAGAATCGATGAGTTGGGACTGGCCGCTATAGACTACAAGAAGCACATGATGAATTGAAGCAAACGGGTTCAAAAGAGGACCCGGCCGTACAGATATATAAATCAAACGTTGGTCTTTGTCGGCCTTTGCGAACTTCGCAGCATTCACGACGTACCTAATAAAACGTAAAAAAAAATGAATGAGTACCGAGAAGGAAGGGGAGGAAGAGAGTTTGCCGAGATGGTCAAAGACTCGGAGGAAAGTCTCCACATACTCCTTGTCGATTTTGGTGAAATTCTCCTTTGAACCCGCATTCTTTGCAGAAGTGCCCATTCTATAGGGGGATACACGCGTCAATGGGTCATGGGGAGAGGGATGACCAAGTCAAACGCACGCGATGAACACGACATCCCACTGCCCCTCCTTCAGACCCGCCTCCTCCAATCGCTCAAAGTCAACGACCTTCTGTTCAATTTTCCCACTCGATTGTGCAGGCAACTCCTCTGCGGGCGTCACACGCCTCCCCGCTTCGCAGACACGGGTAAATGTTGGAGACGCGATGAGCTCTCTCAGGAGGTGGCGACCCGTCTGGCCAGTTGCGCCAAAGATGAGCGCGGATTTTGCGGCTGTGAATCAGAGGTCATTTGGTTTACGATGAGTTGTAATTTCACGATGAGACCCACAGGACATCGTTCGTGGACGTTGTTGGTGAGTTAATCATGCTCCACTCTTAACTTATATCCGCACTCCAGCATCACATGACTTTGGCAGTCGGTTCGGTACTATATGGTATGTAGGTAGTAACAACAGGCGTAACGAATGGAAGGTGCGTGTGATGGCGCAAATGTTCATAAACGTGGCCCAGACAGACAAACTGATTGGGAAAGGAAAAAGAGTGTATGGCGGAGTTCGGGTATCCATTTTAAACGCAGGACTAGGTAGGTACTCAATGAATGCGAACCGGTTTGGAAAACTTGTGACTCCAAGCACTGCGTAAGAGATTGGTAGAAACCGTGTTATCACGTCTGGAGGCAGAATTGCTAGACGTATTCCTGTAGGCCACACATACATCCGGGTCATGAAGCTGTGACGGGTCCTTTGTGAGGTATCCTCGCTTGAGCCCTTCAAAGTAAGACCTTTGGAGCCATCATCAAGTCTCGTCTTCAGTATAATGAATCAAACTGAACTGTACCATTGTCGGGCGTAAGAATTCGTGCTCTCAATTTTAAAGCTCCAGAACTACACGCGATAATTCGGGTTAACGGGGAATACTAGGCACACAGAGGAGACATACCAGCCATCCAGTACTTTGACTATACATAAGCTTCTGCGCATCTGCCCACTTGTACAGAAAGTCGTCCGTTGAATTGAACTGGGTGGCCAGCGAGAACTCGCCATACCAAACGGGAGAATCCCCCGCCTCGGTATCTCTCTGAATATCATTCCGATCTGCAAAAGGATGTCCTTAGGATGCTACAAGGGACGGAGAAAGGAGGGCGAATGGATGTCAGACGCACTGCAGAGATTTTTCAGGTATGCCTCTGGATCTGCAGCGGCAACACCCTGCCAGAGACATGTTGAGAAGACATTAAGAAAGGTAGACAAGACAGTCGTCAACATACGCCAAAGCTACATGAGGAAAAGAAGAGAAGTCTATCAGTTACAACTTGAAGCAACAGAAAGGAACCTGGACTAGCCTGTAATACAAGTGGTGGTCGTATGTCTGAGGACCGATGGCAGCATCCGAAGGGTTAGGGGGACTGTTGTACTGCCAAAGGATGTCCATAAAGCTAAAGCAGGTTATTTATTCAATTTTTCACAGCGAGAGAGAAAAAGGGAAGACCGACTTGGTCGTAATTGGCATGCGATTCTGACACTTGGCGAAATCTATCGTCCATTGCAGCTCCTGTGTGATGTAGAGCAACATAGGGAATGACGCCGTCAAGGCCTCGATCACAGGAAGAGTGAGCAGTCCCGGTGTGTCCATTGCGGATGCCTGTACGAGTCGCTCATCTAGATTCATTGCATTTGGCCTGCCTTCGAGAGCCAGACACCCTTGCACTTCTATCCCGATAAGCCACTCCACTGCGCGCACTGTCCTGACAAAATTCTTCTGAACTGCTCAGTTCGAGGCGTAAGTGGAGCGTGAACCGGTCATGCATGTGAGGTATATGCTCACAGTCTCCGAGGCCGGGTGTTTGTGTCGCATTCATGATAGGCTCATTTACAGCCTCTATTGAGAATACGCTATCAAATTGAGGATGAAGGTGGGACATGAACGTCATGACAGCGGTCCAAATCAGAGCACGGCCGTAATTGTACTCTGTCTGATTTTCAACTGAGACAACGGAGCTGCAGGATACCGCGAAAGAACGCACGTAGAACTGGGGAGTTGAGGTGCAGCTTAAGATACAACATGAGATTCCTTGTTGTAACCTCCTGTCGAAAAAAAAGGACGCACTTGCCAGTAAACATCTGGTTTGCCACCTGGACACCGGGAAGCGCGTGATGATCCAAGATGGCCTGTATTCCCGCTTTGCGAAGCATGTCGAGACCGTTTGCCTGAAGAACATGCGTCGATTTCAAAGTTGCGCCACATGTACGAGGGAAAGCAGACCAGATACCCAATTCCCCCACGAGGGTAATGCTCTGTGACGCGGTTTACCAAGGGCTCTACGATCCAATAACCGAGCTAAGGTAACAATTAGGGTGAGGCCGGGAGAAAGGCCATCGAGGATGCTTACGGGAATGCGGACTGTGTTTATTCCGGCATCTTTGAGATTGTTCACGTCGTCCTGGGTGAACCATGTAGACCTTGAGCGATATCACCAAAAGGGATACAAGGACATAAGATGAATGATTGTACCAGTGGACCGCGAATCTCTCGTCTACTACATCGTCGGGATAAGCGGCTGCGAACGCACTACAGAGATGAGTTCCTGATGACGCCGGGAATGGGTGGATGAGCTCACAACTCCGAGGCGATACAGCTTGAGCAATCGTTGTCACATCGCTCACCACCCATCTTGGCCCATTCTGGTATTTCATAGTGGATAAGTCCTTCGTGATAGAACAGAGAGAACGATGGAAGAACCTTCGGGGAGCATCCACGGTTCCAGAACGAGCCTGGAAACGCGAGTTGAGACGCATACACGCCACGATGACCCACTGAGAATCACCAAGAACCTAAATTGACCCCATATATCTTGCTCGGAGGCGCGCCATGGACACCAGGAGTGATTCTAAGGAATGCAAAGAACGAAAGTAAAAGAAGGAAGAGCTGCATCGTGGCTTTTCCTCTCACCCGACTCCTGTTTTATGGAACCATAAACTTGAAATGACTACACATCCTACCACCGAGGCCAATTAAGTTAGCTGCAGACGTTTCGTTCCATTATTGGTTAGTACTTGCCGTAAATCATACCTATGCGACATTTTGGGGCGCGTCCGATATCGGCTGACTAGTCAAACTACCCATGCAAGGTAGTGAAAATTCACTTGTCACAGGTACACTAGCCCTAAATTAGTCTGTGGTGGCGCCACGGAGAAGAGATAGTAATATTCGGTCGGCCCAGCTAACTTTCTACTGCACAGAGCGGCCGTGGAGATGGCACATTGGCAAACTGTATGGCGGACAGAAGGAAGGCCGGGGATTCCACGGAGTAAGTCACGTCCGTCCGTCATTGCGTGAGTGACCGCGGAGAGTTCTCGTCTTCATGATCTTGGCAATCGCGATCTTAGTAGCAACCCTGACACCAACTGGTCATGCTCCCTCTAGATCTCGTTCGGCACAAAAAGTAGGACAATCCCTGTCACTGTGAGTGATAAGTTACTGTACAGCATCCTGAAAAGCGACGGAGGTGAGTTGGAAGATTTCTTTACTAATTATTATCTAATCCTAAGCGGAAATACCCATCTGGAAGTCAGTGTCCGAGTCCGAGTCGGAACACTTTGCAAGAAGTACAACTCCCGCCATCATCAGATTCAATTTTTTCCACTGCAGTACAATCACTATAATGCATCACCTTGACAACACGTCACTGGCTGGCCACCCCTGGCACGGATCCAACAACAGTAAAAGGATCTATGCCAATCGCTTTCTCTAAATCTTCATCTTCTCTCTCGCTGGCCAAAGATAGGATTCAATGCTCATTTTCCCCGCGTGACAAGAGCAACTCATGGTACTCGTTTTTCCACATCGTACAATCCCATCGGTACGGTTGCTTGAATATATCTCTATCAGATGGTGATCCACGAACCCGGTGTTTCCATGCTGGTCTCTAGGCTAATTGAATGCACCTCGTATGAGACGTCTGCTAAAGCGTGCTACCTTGTGCCACCCGGCCCCCATGCTCGTTAGTTTGAGTCTGACGCCACCCCGGTATTCCCTCGTCCATGTGGATCTATGTTGTGAGGTGACAAAGATTATAGCCTGGGAGGCGCCGAGTTTATCGCTCTTAAAGCCTGGTCGTAACTGGCTATGCTCCTCACAATTTCTGCATCTTGGGAGTCGCCATGTTGTCCTACTTCCTTGCTTTATTCTCGGTCTTCGAGATCGCCCGCGCAGCTACGGTTACTGCAGAGCAGGATACGACTACCTTATCACCAGCACAAGTTGAGTCATTTAAGCCATACTCAATCTATGCCGCGGCAGCATATTGTCCACCCTCGACGACTTTGTCATGGTCATGTGGAGGTTCGTAATCAGGTCGCTCCATGTACACCTCTCCGGGGGCCATTACAGCTGATTTTGAAAACTCAACCTAGATAATTGCGCGAGGAATCCCAGTTTTCAACCCTATGCTTCCGGTGGTGACGGGTCAGCCATCCAGTTCTGTTCGTGAATTTGAATTACCATTTCGCGATCTGGTGGGCTCACAAGGAGACGGAACAGGGTACGTAGGGTGGGACCCCATCTTGAGCTCGGTCATCGTCGCTCACCAAGGCACGGACCCAACCAAATTGTGAGCTGTGCGATAGATGGGCTGTGCCTAGGCCCGGCCCGACTTGGACTGGGATAAACGGAATATTTATCTTTTCTTTCAGGCTCGCAGATCTGACCGACCTCAGCTTTCCCATGCAAGGCTTGGACCCAACGCTCTTCCCTGGATTATCGCCTTCGATTCAAGTACACGGGGGATTCGCAAACGAACACGCGAAGTGAGAATCCAGCGCTTCTCCTCTTCCTTCCATGAGATGACCTATATTATGATCATAAGGACGGCCTCAATGATCCTCACGGCGGTACTCGCTTTACTCAAGCAACACAACGCATCCTCCGTGGCCGTCACAGGACACTCGCTCGGTGCGGCCCTCGCCCTCCTCGACTCGGTCTACCTCCAACTACATCTCCCAGCTGACGCGCGCGTAAGCATGGTCGGTTACGGCATGCCGC